>NW_023607888.1:0-33825 GCF_013339725.1 Rhipicephalus microplus
AATATAGAGTACATTTCTCTGGTGCCGTGAGGTAGAGCATGCTGTATAACGTAGTTTTCATGATCGTGCTGATGTTGCACAAGGGTTGCCGACGTAAATCATAATTTAGTGTGTGGGTCGGAAGAAAGTGGCTCACTTATACACAATGATCCTTTTATTTCTAAGCGATTTTGGGCGACATTGAGCCTATCTCTCTATCTGTCTATCCCCCTACTATAGCTCTCCTGGCCGATTCGATAGTGGTATTGATTCCAAAATTAGTATGGCCTAACATGCCTGCGTAAAGAACATATTTGACTAGTTATACATGAAATTCATGACATATATGTCATGAATATCATGATTTACATTTCATGATCCTGCAGCTCTTGCGGTGGTTTCGTTCATATGACTTGTTGCAAAACTGATATGGTATGGCATGATTGCATGGTGAACACAAGTGACAGGCCCTAACATGAAAATCATGACATGTGTATCGTGTAACAACATGACTACATGCCACGCTCATGATGCGTTTCCGGATGTTTCGCTAGCGTCACATATACAAAATTTGCTATTACAGTACGTCAATGGATGACGAAGGTATGTGACTGGTGCGAAAATGACAATCATTAGATGCGTGTCATGTAACAACTTGACTACATTCCACGCTCATGATGTGCTGTCGGCCTTTTCGCTAGCTTCACTTATATTAAATTTGGTATTAGGAGACGTGAATGGATGACAAAGGTGGGGTACTGGGCAAACAAGATAAATATGAGATGCGTGTCATGTAACAGCATGACTACATGCTACGCTCATGATGCGCTTGCGGCCGATTCACTAGCTTCACGTGTACCAAACTCGGTAATATGCGACGCGGACGAATGACATAGGTAAATGACACATCCAAACATTATAATCAGCACATTCAGCCACTTTGCTGAAGGCATAACTCTAGGGTGCCCTAGTTGTGAGGCACATAACTGCACACTCGCTCACATGCTCTGGCAGTGCCCGGCGTTACATGACGCAAAGTTCAGCACAGAAGAAGACTGGGAGAGGGCTCTTAAAAGCCCCCAACTCTCAGTCCAATACTCGGCAGTCCAGGAGACCTGCGAATGGGTGGAGGGCCACGGTCTTCCAGTCGCGGCGTGAACGCGGCCAGCAACTGCGGCAGACACCTCTTAGGGGGGCGTCTGACCAGTTCTCCAGGACCAAAGAAAGTTCATTCCACTTCACTTCACGACATGCGTGTCATGTAACAACATGACTACATGCCACACTGATTATGCGCTCGCTGCCGTTTCGCTAGCTTCACGTATGCGAAATTTGGTATTACGTGACGCCAATGGATGATGAAGGTATGTGACTGGTTCTGACACGATAATCATGAGATGTGTGTCATCTGAGAACATGGCTACTTGCCACAGTAAAGGCGCCAATACATTTCGACATGACGCATTGCACGTGCTCGCCGGCGTTCATTTCGTCGCGTCACGCCAGCGTTGCCACGTCGGGCGTCGGTGTTGCCATATACTCGCAGGCGCGCGCAGCACTGCGTTGCTTTGACGCATGGGCGTTTTAGCGCATCCAGTGTCCCTCCGTCACAAAAAGAGGGACACGCAGTGTTGTCTGGGTAATGCATCGGCGCTAAATGCAGCATGTCGCATTTTGCGGCGGTTTCCATCGGGCCGCGCTGACGGACGCTGGTGGCGCCTGGCTTCAGACTATAGAGTGCTCGCGTTTTGCTAACGCTGCGTCGCTGTGCCCAGCGTGCGCGCGCGTCAACGCTACATTGGAGTATATTGGGCCATTCATGATGCGCTCGCAGCCGTTTTGCTAGCTCCACATATACCAAATTTAGTGTTACGCGACGTCAATGGATGACGAACTATATGACTGGTGAAAACGTGAGAATCATGACACGCGTGTCATGTAAGAACATGACAACATACCACGCTCATGGCGTGCTCGCGGCCGTTTCGCTAGCTCCACATATACTAAATTTGGTATCACATGACGTGAATACATAACGAAGGTAAACGACACGTCCAAACATAATAATCATGACATGGAAGTCATATACGGCATCATTTACCTCAACCTCGTACCGTTGTGCTGATTTTAAAGTGACATATCAACATTGCTTATACGTGCTTCGCATATTATCGATTCCCACTGTACGTGGGATCGGCCATTTTTTTTTAAAAGTCGAGTTGTTCAAGCCGAGCATCATAACTCACTCGCACTCTCTTCCTAAGCACCTTATGGTCTTGTAAAGTAGCTTGTCCGTTGTGTGGTGTTCATGCTCAGGGCACAACACCGTGTAAAATCCCTTAAAAAGTAACATTAGGCTATTGTCAAATATAAGTGTGGGAGGGTATAACGTATTTCCAAGCACCAGCCCTTGAAACTAGCCGGTAACTTCATAGCATATCCACAGAGTGAATGATTACGAATGGGATGAAGCATCCGTCCGTCCGTGCGTGCGTCTGCCTGTCTGTCTATCTATCGATTCGTCCTTCCATCAACCATACCAAATCGTCGACAATAGGAAAACCACTAACGCCAACTAGTGCTATTACTTCCAAGGACATATGCACGCAAGGCCGTCTACTGAGGAATTCACAAAATAGAGGTTGCTACATATCACTACTACTACCACTGCTACTATGACTACTACTACTACTACTACTACTACTACTACTACTACTACTACTACTACTACTACAGATGAGAGAATGACCCACAGCCTAGGGAGCTTCGCCCTTAAATAGTTCACGATATATGAACAACAGTTATAGTTGGTATTACGTCAATACCACGTCATCACAGTTTTGAGAAAACGACATCAATTAGCTAGAAGCACACACTGTACTAGTCGGTGACATTAACGTAGACATTATGCATCTTAGGAGCGACCTTTGTCATCGATCCTTTGACACTCAGTTTACATTATACAAGGAAATGCTCGAATAACACGTGGGATATACAAAGAAGAGAGATTGAACTGTACATTATTATCAATTATAGTTGTTACAGAACAGTATAAAATTTCTACAAGGACAAACCATTTGTACTAAACGATGACTTCAAGGTAGACCTTAGGAACCTTAGGACCTAGCTTCACCCACTCAGAATCATTCACATCGTGGACATGCGTGGATTTCTTGCGTCTTCTGTGTCACTCACAGAACACGTTGGCAGATTTCCCAGCGCACGATTATTGCCTGTCGGACGGGTGAGAGAACCAGTACAGAGAGAGAAAGAGAAAGATAGAGGGAAAGAGAAAGATTGATGTGTGAGGTTTAACGTCCCAAAACCACCATATGATTAGGAGAAAGAAAGACATGGGAAAGTATAGCAGGAAAACAAATTATTGAAACGAGAGTTGCGATGCGGGCTTGTTGGTAGTTCATCTTCAGTAAGTTTTCTCGTAGCGCACGTAAACAACAGGAAGAAATGAGGGCACTGCAGACAGACAGAGCACTCTGTCTGTCTGCATGTGCCCCCATTTCTTCCTGTTGTTTACGTGCGCTACAAGGAAACACACTGAACCTTATTGGTATAGCATTTCTCGGTATGGCGGGATTCGAAGCCGCGTTGACACGATGAGAAGGCGAGTATGGTAACCAGTCAGCCGGCCAGACACGCTAGCAGAGCGTATATTATATTGTGTAGTAAAGTATAGTAAGGTACTGAGGAAGGGAATGAGCACGTAGAGGAGTGATGCGAGGCGAGAAGGGTGGAGAACACATATCATAAAAGGAAAGAGTGATCAGTGAGAACGACAGAAAGTGAAAGAAAAAGATACAACCAAGAAAAGAAATAAAAATAAAGATACATAAAGAGAATTGAAAGAAAGACTAAAAGAAAAAAAGAGCGAGAAATAGATAGGAAAAAAGCAGACAGAAAAAGGTGTGGATGGAGGAAATCAACACTAGCCGCGTAAAGCGAAGCCTGTTCATCGAACTCCTTCTAGGTGTGGACGGATCTACTGCAAGAAGCAATCGCTACCCTCGTTATAGTGGCGCCTGATGTCAGCCAAAAATCTTTTAGGAGATTGCTCCTTTTGCTGGGCGGATGTCCCTCGTCGTGGCGCCGGTGTGTACACTAGTACTTATTGCTCCCGCTAGAGCTGCAGCTATGCTCTTCGTTTCAAGAGCACTCACTAGACGGCGCGCCGCCGCTCAGCCGACGCTCGCACCACTCTCGGCGCGTGCTCTAGTTTGGTAGGAGACCGCTAGTTGGCCGCGCCTGTAAAGAGCACTCGCTCTCAGCGCGCTTCCTTCCTCTTTCGTCTGACATCACTCAGTGCGCGTCGACACCGCTACCCACCATGAACACCGCAGAAGCCAAGTTGTTGGCGTGGAGGGCTCGCAATACGGCTGCAGCGCGGGCTCGCCGTCAGGACTCTTCTAGAAATTTCCACTACATCCCGCAATTGGAGATCGATCCTCTGGCTTTGTACTTTACGGATCACAAAGCCATTATACTAAAAAGAAAACATCCCTCCGAGTTTATGTGATCCGCAAGCAAACTCTTGACCAAAAGGTATAATATATATATTGCATTGGTATGCAGATATCTGTATGTAGTACATTGATATGTAAATAAGAATTATTGTGTATATAACGTGTATATACAATCACGCCACAGCAACACTCGTGCCATGCCTTCATATAATGTTGATTGAGCGTATGCACAGAGGACTCATGGTTTACCGGATTTAACCTCTGGAGCAAGCTCATTCACTGGCATTCACTTCGTGGATTTGCGGCGATATTTTTCTCACGCGCCACTCCTTGCTCGCGCTATTCCTCCGCTTCTTCGCTTTTTGATGTCCTCCTCCTGGCACGAAGCTTTCATACGTCGCCCGTCACCTTTGTCTTTCTTGCGTCGCTTATCTCAAAAACTCTCTAGAGACTTCGCCCTTGTCGTCTTCACTTCACCATCGCACGTCTTCGCTTTATCGTAGCCCAGCAATTAGGCGCGAAAGGTAAGTTAGGAGCAGGAGGAAAGGAGACAGGAATGGATAGCATAAAAAAGAAAAGTAAAAGAGGAATGCAGAGAGAAACACGAAAAGAAGAACAGAAAAAGAAAGATGCAGAGAAAGAGAGAGAAAATCAAAGATGGTGAGAGATATGGACGGAAAAATACAGAAAAAGGAAGCGAGAAACAGAGTGCGGCAAAGAGAAAAAAAGACAAGAAAGAAAGAAAAAAAACAGATTAACAAGGTGTAAATCCATAAAAAAATTTAGATGGCCTTTCTCTTCTAACGTGGGTGTGGCCTGCAAGTGAGAGACCCCACTCTTTTAGAGGAGGATTCGGGCACCTTGAGGACAGTTTCGAATATGTTCATTGACTGATGGATACAAACAGAGGAGAAAAATAATATAAAGAGGTAATAAAAGGAAACCAAGAAATAAAAATCAAAATTAGAGAGCCGAACAAAGCTATGCAGCTCCAAACTTTCTATGGGCCTTACTTTTTTTTTCTTCGGGTTCTTATAAAAGCACACTAAGCGCTCATTCCTGCACCACTCCGCTTCCTTGTTGATTCGAATTGTTAAATATGAAATTGTCCAATTGTCTGCGTAAACATTGCTTGCGTTAGGGGCACCATCAAATGCCCTAAACCAATCATCTACGTTTAGGACATAAGAAATTCAAAACGCCGGAAATGTCTAAAAAACCGTTTATTAGATTAGTAACAATAATCTTGATAAATAAAATTGCCTCTGAGCTAATTGACTTTTACATTGCGCTGTGGGCTAATAATGCTCGAGACATACAGTAGACGAGGGAAGAACTATAAGCACGCGGTGCACGAGCAACGAACACTGCCTTGACACTATCACAACCTGATCTTCTTTCATTTGGAGCCTCTACACTGGGTTTCAGTCACAGGGATGTTTTATTCGCCAGTTAGAGGTCACTTATACCAGATTGCGCTGTGCAGTTCCACAACTAAATTATTACCTTAATAAAGCTCAGCTCAAGGCGTCACCGCTATGCATTTGGTGCAACGAAATTGAAACAATTGAACATTTCTTTTTATTCTGTCATCGTTATTCTTATCAGAGAAAAAGATTTTTAGTAGCCCCATTACAAAAGCTAGGAATACAAGTAAATTTACCAGTAATTTTATCACTTGGCGGAGCTTCATTTGGTTACTGCCACAGGGATGTATGCTCCTCTGTGTTTGACTACATCAACGCAACTAAAAGATTACCATGCTAGTGAACCACTACCTTTTCAGATCTTTAGTTTATAATTCATAGTAATGTCTTTCAAAAACAAAAGATGGTTTGACCGCTTGCTCAGCACACATTTTTGTTTTTCTGGTAGTATTATTTTACGCTACTTTTTCAGATTGGCTTCATTTTTAGTTTAGTTTCATTTAAGTATCCTGCCGCCCGGTTCTTGGCCCATCCCCCTTTGTGGGTAAGCGCCATCCATCACAGGTCATCAGCATCAGCATCAGCATCAACGAACACTGCTATTTTGTTCTTGGCCAATACCGCATGCTTGCATCTGTGCCACGGTTCCAGGGTTCCGTTTGGTCTACTCCGTCAGTTCAGCTCATTGTTCAATCTGAGCACTCAACACTGGTCCCCCAAAGCCTGGAGCCCTCCTGGCCCGCGAGCGGCAACGCTGAGGAGCACAACGATTTCTTCGGAATCGAAGACTGACGTGGCATCGACAACCGGCGAGACGACGCCATGGTGAAGAAACGGGTGAAGGCTAACCATTGCCTGCCAAAGGCCGGGCGATCGAAGCGCCAGGTAGCTGCTACTGACGATACTGTCGGCTCTTTCAACGAGGCTTCAGCTGCCAAGCGGCCACGCGGTCGACCATCCAAGGGCGTGTCGGTGGAGCCTCTAGCAACGAAGCCCATCGCGATCACGGCAGCTCGGAGGTTGCGGAAGGCAGTGGTTGCGACGCAGCCCGTGACTGAAAACATTTCCACAAGGAAGGCTGTCGCGACCAACGCCGCGAGAGCGAGCCGCAGGAAGCGTTCGAGGGGCTCCTCTCCAAGCGGCGCCAGCGATGCGGCTATAGAGGCTCCCAAGCGTCGAAGTTCCAAGGGTAAGCGCAGCTGTGGCCGATCAGGGCACTCATCCCGCAGCCGCCATGGCGGACCCGCTCGTAAAGCCCGAGGTCGCGAAAGTCGGGCCACGCGGTCGGAATGAAGCCACAGGAGAAAGAAGATGCGCCGCGCCGGAGAGAGGCAAGAAGCGTCGCCACGTCGGTAGTCTCATGTCTTCGAGCCATGGACGAAGACGCAAGAAGGCGATGAAGGCTCCGAGTAGTGCCTCTTCAGCTATGCACGGCAGGCGTTCGAGGGTCTGCAAGACCTCTACGAGTGCAAGCATCGTTAGAAGCTAGGTGGGATCGGTCCGAGCTACGCTGCTTTACGAAGAAATGGATGGTTGGTGTATGCCACGAACAGTCCCGATAACCTCGCATGTTTGTGGGTGGCTTTCGTTCACGTAGAGCGTGATATTTTGAAATAAATTTTGTTATTCGCTCCTGTAAAACTGAGTTGTCTGAAGTGTGCTAGAATATAGTTCACTCACCGGTAAAAGTGCGGGGGAGACGCGGTAATGGTTTGATTTTTCAGCCCACCAAGAATGGTTTATTAGTATTGCCAACATCCATGCGCGCAAGATTGTCTAACTATAGAACATCGAGGCTGTGTAAGAGGTGCATACAGTTTCGTAGAGATTACAGAATTGTGCCGAGATATCAGAACAACAGGTTGCCAACACCAATAAAGTTAACACAATTGTGCCTAACACAATTGTGCGTAATAAAGTTAACAGAATTGTGCGAAAGAAAACGAAAAAAATTCTAAAATGGGTTGGTTTTTTTTAGTTACGGAGCTGTTTAACGGAGCTGTTTTAGCCATGTTTCAGTGCGCAATCTGTAATAGCTTTCGCCATCATGAAACGGCACCTACTCGCTGCTGTTAATTCTTCTTTGCTAAGCGAACACGTGCGCCGATTTGCTTTGCGTACGGTTCTGTGAACTCTGCTAAGTGAGGAAAAGTGTTCAATAAGAATTGAAGGATAAAAGCGAGAAAGAAATGCATAGAGAGAACGGAGTAGAAAGAGTAATAACCACTTCGCTAGAATATGCTTTCTTGGCCAATCCTCCAGAGTGGATATGTGCCGTGGTATTCAGGCTACAAACAAACAAAGTTGTTTGACAAGGTGTGATTCCAACCCTCGAAGCCATGATCAGAAGGCGAGCATCGTAACGCCTCCTCATTTAAAGCACGGTAGCTGCGCATAACATGTTGTGGCGTAAAATAGCGAGGAGCTGGTAAAGGGACCTTGAAAATTAGGGGAGTGAAGCATAGAGTTCTAAAGTTAACTAACGGAGAATCTGGCGCTGCGATTGTTCAGGAACTATGAGAATGATGGACAGTACACAAACTTGCCTTGTCTCTCGTATAGTTTTCGTGCTTGCCGGTTTCGAACGCACCTGTGGCTGTGTTTATTTCTGTGCTTAAGTTTCGTTTCGAGTAAAAGAACGGACTGTTTGCAACTTCGTGACCCGATTTGAATTCCAGCAAAAGAATGAACTGTGAACGTCGTGACCCGATTGCAATCCGTTTGAATCCTAAAAAGTTCAAGGAGGTGAAGCGTAACTGCTGAACCTTTGCTGAACTTAGTGTTGCGGCAAAGCAGATTCAGACATCATAGAGCCAAACGAAACCAAAAGAATGAAACTAGGCAAATCTGTGTACTACCCATAATTCCCATGCTGGCTGAAGCACCGTGCATTGTAGTTCGCATATACTAGTGCCGGAGTATTCACTATATTCCTAGGAAACTCTGTGGAGTAAAACATACGACAAAACAAGTGAATTAAAAAGAGAGAAAGTAAGACAGAAGGAGCGAAATAGAAAAAAAATAAAACAGCGAGAAAGAAAGAAAGAGGAAACGAGAAATAAACAGTGATGAAAAGCAAGAAAGAAAAGAAGGCAAAAAACATCATTCACCCATCCCTTGTAAGAATCGACATACACGAAAGTAAACGGAAGCTTACTGGCATTCATTTAGAAGGGCTTCTACGATTTGGTTGGTGTTCGGCAATTATAGCACCGCATGCATCTATGCTTAGTCTTTGTGGTAGACCTCCAAGCCGACGACTAACGTCCACAATAAATGACTGAACGAACCATTCGTGTAGCTGTAGAGAACGGTGAGAGCGTAATCAGAAAAAATGGCGGGACTGTCAGACGAGCGTCTCTGATATTGGGCCCAGAACGTGGGCTGAGGCCGCCTACGCGCGGCATGTTGAAAATAGCTATTGATAATTGTGGCCATACTAGAGGGAAATGCGATGCGAGTCGTCTCTTCCCTTTTCGACCATGCCAGCGACTATAGGCGGCGCAACGGTACGTCAAAATGCAGGACGAGTTAGTCATGTCGCGAGCGTGCGTGTCAGCGTCGAAGAGCATGAAGACGCGTTTATTGGTTCATTACTACTCAGAGACCGAACTGCGTCGCAGATTATCACCATGTGGCAGCTTTGGAGCACAGCTGCATTGCGCCGCCTGCGTCGCTGGAATGACCGATTAGTCCGGCCGTGATTTTTTTCGGGGCGAGCATAAAAGGGGAATGCAGTGTTACAGCGAGTGGAGGCAGGTACGCGTTACAGAGCTATTGTCGGTGTCGATAGGCGCTATGAGCGAGGTCGCGTTTGGGCTGTGCGCTTAACGCAACGCCTCTTCGCGTTGACAAAATTATCCTTAACCATTGCGAATGCACTGATTTTGATGGATGCGTAGCAACGACACGTTGCAGTAGCTAGTTGGCCCGCTATCTAATGTATTGCATTATTTTATCGCTTCCGAAGGGTGACGAGGACCAGTCGACAAAGAACGCCGCGCAGTTTGCGGCCATAGCGCAATGACTGGCGTGCCGTGCATATGTTGTCGTGGACCATACGGTAATGAAATCGACCACGAGATACATAAAATATTTTTCGTGATCATCTGGCCATGTTTATTTTTTCGACGTCGTTTCCTTGATGAAAATACGTCACTGAAGTCTTGTTGAACCACTGGATAAATTACGTTAGTGTTAAAAAAGACGAGGAAAAAACAAAGAAGGAGAAAAAAAATTGTGCAGATTCATCAAGTGAAAGCTTATGATAGAGCGAAGCTACGTCCAAAGGTCCATAGAGTCTACGCTGAAGTCATCGACTAGTATGAAGCACAGACAGATATACGTACCGATGGATGGATACACGCATACGAAGGGACGGACACACAGATGTACAGACGGACAGATGAACGGGTGGTGGTCGTACGAACAGGTGGACAGGCAGAGTACAGTCTATTCTTAATTCATAAGCGCTTTATGTATTATATATTATAAATCTGTGCTTCGGTCCGACGGGAAGCTTCGACAATGCCACCAAAGGACATCGTGGAAGCCTAAGGAACTTCAGTGGGTTGTGCAAACTTGGAAAAACACAGATCAAAGAAAAGCAGTAGAAAGGAGAAAAAAATCACAACATATTCACGGAGGGAATATGATGAGTGGGATGAAGCTTCACTGGAATTTATCGGTTAACCCTGAATCCGTCCGTCCGTCCACCTGTCCATCCGGCCATCCGTCCATCCGTCCATCCGTCCGTCCTCCTGTCCACCTGCCTGCCTGCCTGCCTGCCTGCCTGCCTGCCTGCCTGTCTGTCTGTCTGTCTGTCTGTCTGTCTGTCTGTCTGTCTGTCTGTCTGTCTGTCGGTCTGTCTGTCTGTCTGTCTGTCTGTCTGTCACACGATTCAGCCATGCGACGAAAGTTTAAGCTTTTTCTGAGTGCCCAGCCGTCCTGATCTATCAGCTGCGTTCATACTTGTGAACATTGTCGATCAAAAACCAAATGTACGCATATCTGCGGCGCAAAATCAATACGTAAGTATTAGCTGGTGTGTTAATTTACTAGAAAATATGTACGTAATATTAAAAACTCTAGAGTTTCCTTCGCTGTGCAGAAAATGCGACGCTATGCACGAAAAAGCAAATGTTTCGTATACTCTACGCTGAAAAAGTCATGATATCCACGAAAAAGCACTTTGCCGATGACATTGTGCTGCCTCCTGCCAGTTACCCTAGGTTCTGTACAAGCTCCTGTTTCCCTACATTACTGGCAGATGGCGTCCATATCTTACGCAGCGCCTCCAGACAGAAAATTATCGTCTTTCGACGACATTTTCAGCGAAGCGCACAGATACGCGGTTATGTTTTTTTGTCCTCTATAGCTGTGGCATACACCACGAGAACCCTAAGCGTCGTTTGCGATCCTATAGCGGCAAAAAGTTTATGAACTTGCACTGGGCACCTGATTCACCTGTAACAGACATGGTCACCTTGCATGGTGCTCGGACAGTCCTTGAGAGCCCGCTTACCGCTTTCGTATATATATGATGTCTGTCCTAGCTTATACATTTTGGGGTAATGTAACGCTTAAATTGCAATTCATATACAAGTCAGCATGCAGATTTAGGGGAACAGTAATATAGAGCATTATATGTGCACGTGTGCCCATTTACGAAGAACATGAAAGTTCATATACCAAGTGTTCACGAGGAAATATATAGTAGAGGTGATCATTAGATGGCACTCAAGGACAATGCGCGATGACGGCAGACAAGGCAAGACAAGGCAGAGCATGGTTTTGCAACATAAACGGTGTTCTTTCAAAAAGAAGCCGCAGAAAACGACCCGCTAGAACGTGACGTGAAGTAGGACCCATTACTGAGTAGTTAAGGTTCGCTACACAGCGGCCATACAAAACTCAATTTATCTCCATATTTAGCCTTATTTACTCCCTCACACGACAATGTACGGTCGCAGACAATTTAGGTCACAGTAAAAGATCAATGCTTGAGAGTAAGTAGAACGCCAACGTTATTAACAGCCGTCCGCTGCTCACTGAGAAAGCAAGCTAAATGTACGACACCATACGTGCAACGAGTGGGACATTTCGGAATGATCCCGATGACGTCAAGCGTCCAGAGTACAATTAATCACTAGTAATCAAACCAGTTGCATTGAAAAAGAACCTTCCGTGCATCACAACACGTAAGAAAATGACACTTACGTTACAAAATGATGCTCTGGAAGCCGACGAAAGTCACTCTACCAGAAAGTGTGACCAAATTCAGTGCTATTGTGCTGCCGGAAGCCTGTATTGTGCACGCCGCTTCAGCTCCAGCAAAGAAGCCGACGTGATTTTCCAATGAGTGCTGCGAAACAAACACCTAATTTCGAAGTGGCCGAGTGTCGTGCCTCTGCACCAGCGTCGTTGTCAGCTTCACCAATGACATCTATCACGGTCAGCTTCGAGGGCCGTTGTTGCTGATATGGCTCCATTTCGCTGATTGATTGATATGTGGGGTTTAACGTCCCAAAACCACCATATGATTATGACAGACGCCGTAGTGGAGGCAGGGCAGTACCCAGGAATTTTTTTCGGGGGGGGGGGTCGTGTGTAGAAGCTTTGCAAACTTTAAGGATTTATACGAACTTAATTTCGTGTGTGAATGAAGTACAATGCTTACATTGATTATTTAGATGGTACCTTCCAATTAGTTGTAGCGAACTAAAAAATTGCTGTGTTAACCTTAAATTGTTGTCAACGCAAGAAATAATGGTTTGGACTATAACACTACTAAAGCCACCACAGTTTCATGAACGAACACTATACCGCCTTTGTCATGCATGCCGTTGCCGAGCACCATGCAGGAATTCGCCAGCGAAATAGTTACCCACAGTCAGCGAACTGTGTTTGTCGATGCAAGTGCTGGTTGTTTTTTTATGCAGATGAATGCATGCACTTTTCGCGAGTGCCAATTGATGGTCATTTACGTTTGCAGACAAAATATTTGTGTAGACGTTAAGTGTGGCGCAAGAGTGTTTTTGACTATACCAACCCTCGTGAACACCAATGGCTCCTGATAAAATAACACAATGTAACCGCGTCACGAAAACGAAATATAATGAGTACAAACGAATGAAGGAAACTCTTGAAGCACCTAAACATGTTCAAACGAGAAACTTATTCCTTCTAGGCAACTTGCAAAAGTCTGTGAGAACTTGTTCATGGGTCACTTAAATCTGTCAATGGACGCTGAGGTGTGCTAGTCCGGTCCATCTCTCGTTGCTCATACGATTCCGAAGGGGAGCTCTTCAGCCTTCTTAGTGTGGAAGAAGTCGGTTACGGGGTCGGCGCCGACACGGGTACGCCCGCTATGATGGAAAGCAGTCTATGGATGTCCGGAAAAAACTTAAGGTTGCACATCGCTAAAGCCTGTAAAGCGCAAGCTGGGCGATCCTTTTCTTCAATTTGGCAGCACTTACTCAACCACAGTGTGAACTCGGTTTCGATGGCATTAGCCGAAGGAACGTCGTCAAGGTAAAACAGAACTGCGTCATCAACAGCTGAAAGGTTAGCCGATGCGCAGAATTTCGGCAGCAGCATGCTAAGGCCAATCAGGACCTTATAGATATTTAACCGGTCCCTTAATTGATTTTCAAAGTCCACCAGCAAAGGCAGATACACATTCCTCCGGTAGTACTCTTCGGGAGTAACAGACGGTACGTTGCTTCTTTGCATCTACCTTCCAGTGATTCGTGGTAGGGCCATCTCAATGTTTGTGATATTCAGCAAAGAGACGGATTTCTAAAATATCTTGTTCAATTCTGTTTCGGCACTCTCCCTTTTTAGGGAAAGAACGTCCATAACACTATCTACAAAATCTCACGCTTGTGACAAGTCGCAGTCAACGTTTTGAAGAAACTTGCAAAGTGGCAGGGTCAAAGAAAAGGGGTCACTGCAGATTTGAAGTGAAACAACAAACTCGGGCTTGGTAATGGCAGTGAGCAGCTAAGACGCTTTTGATAAAGTATCAGAGTTCTCGGCCTCATCCTCTAAATGCACAGCACAAGAAAACGCTGAATGGCATCATTACTCTCCACGAACGTTGTCTGACGAAAGGAGAAAAATTATTTTCTTTTTTTGTGTGTGTGTTATATCTTCTACCTTGTCTTGCAGTTAGTTCGTCCTCTGTGGCGAAGCTCTAACAAGCGCACAGGTTGCTGATACAGTCCCCAAATGGTTGCGGACGCTGGGAAGTTTGCATGCGTGATGCAGCGCAAGGTTTAGCGAGTGGGCGCTACAATGCACGTGCAATGCTTTGGGTGTGGTTTGACGAATGAAGGCCTGCACACCATTTAGTTGGCCGCTCATTGATGTCACGCCGTCATATCCTTGTCCGCAAAGTAGATTCAGGTCAAAGCGATGACCCCTAAGACTGTTTGGGATTGTGCTCGCCAGTGCCTTGCCAGTGAGGTCGTACACGGGAACGAAGTCCACAAGATCTTCTTTCAGTACGGGTACTCCCAACGTGTCGTGTTTGACGTACCTTACACACAGGGAAATGTAGACAGCACGAGATATATCAGTCGCCTCGTCAGCTAGGACTGGAAAACACGAACTTGAGTTGACGTTTCAACTATCTTTGTTTTTATATTTTTACCACATATGGTGATCAATTCATTTTGAATTTTCGGGCTCGTGTAGAGTGCATTCGCCGGAGATGTTTCCATGTGAGCTCTCAAGGCGGTATCTCCACAATTCGCCCGTATCCTAAGCAGTGCCCGGAAATTTCCATCCTTTTTAACGGTATCATTTCAGAAATAATTATAGGACCAGAGTCGTCTGTGCCGCAAAGCGGCACTTCTTGCCTGCTACAGAAAATGATTGTTTCGATTATTGGCAACATGTTCTTGTTGCTTTCTTCCACCTGCTTTTTAAGGCCATGATAAAGGTTTGTCAAGATGTCATGTTGTGAGCGGGAACGGACTGCTAATAAGTTCTCCGACAGCGTTTTTGACATGGCGTGGTAACTGCTGGATGCATGGCTTGTAAAGGCGTCCCTGACTTTCTTGTAATTGGTGAAGTCCTTATTCACAAAAGAGCCCAAGCGCTGGTGACCTTCCTTTCCCGCACACTTGCCTGCGAAGACTACGCAGTATTTGCTTAGGGCTCCCCAAAGCTTCTCTGAATAAACGAGCCATGGATACTTATCTGCCCACTGGTGTTGGACTTTCAGATTTCTTTCCAGTGGCTGCATAGTTATGGTTAGCAGGAGGGATCCACGAATTGAGCAGCAGCCTCTTCATCGTTGCTGGATCGTTTCAATTCTTACTCTTCGAGACAAACAGTCCCAAGTCGAATATGTTTTCACTTGTGGCAAAGATTAAAGGCGAACCATAACGTGTAAATGCCATGGCACTCAGCTTGCTGCCACTTTGTGCAGCATTGATTGGCGAAAATAGGTAACTTGGAGTTGCACGGCAGTCGACATTACCTGACGGTGACGTGTGGGTGTCGTACTTGTGTTCTTTCTCGGGTGATTCACGTAGGCTGGTGCATCCTCCTGAGTCGCTACAGAAGTTCCAAAGCTCTTGGCTCTCCGCCTGTGTTGAGGAAGGGGAAGCTTTGTCATCTGAAAGAGGCAGCTCTTCTGCGTCCGCTTCATCTGTTCGAACATTCATGAAGTAAGATGCAAGTCTCTTTTGTTTCACTGTTGCAGACTGTCTTTTCATTTTGCTGCCGCACTCATGTGCACGCACACGGAAGTAGCCAGTGGCCCCGAAAAGACGTTTGCAACTGCCACGACTGCCGGACGAGAATGGTGGATGATGTTTTTCTTGCCCGCTTTCCAGCGCCTAGAATCCCCTTAGTAGACGTGACCCCCAAAAATGCATTGTTGAGGCTATGACGTTAATCCTTTTACTCTAGTGGTACCCTTCTGAAATGAAACGTTTCTTCTTTCTTGTGAAAGGCCAGTAGAGTACACCTCTGGTGCCGGACTGTGTGGTGAGGGCCTTTGCTTTGTGCGCGGCGCAGGGGCGCGTATACTTTGTGTGTACAGACGAGGCAGAATTTCGTGTTAGTGGTTAAGGTTGTTCGAAGTAGCTTGGATATACAAGGCGTTTAGTAGAAGTTGTCTATGGTTATTTGTTTTGGTGGCGAGGACTTTATTTTGTGGAAAGTTCATACTGTGGTCCGCCTCTCCAGAATGCCCCCTGAAGTGTCACCCACCATGGCGGTCTAGTCGCAAAGGCACTCGGCTGTTGACTCGCAGGTCGTGGGATCAAACCCTGGTCATATTGCCACAATGGTTCCGTCCTTCGAAAAGCGAAGCATACTTGGAGTCGTAGAATCTCCTCCCTGCCGGTCCCGACCAACACCATCTGCCCCGACTCCTGTCGCGGTCTGCTTACCGGCGCCCTTCTCAGCGAACATTCCGGAATGAAGGGAGAGGAAATAGTGCTACGCAAGATTGTGATGTCGCCTCTCCGACGTCGTGCAGGTGCTTTGCCCAGTCTGGCCTTATCCCGTCAAGCTCTGGTAAAGTGGACTCAGTGCTCCACCAGTTAATCAAAAAGAGTCATCACAGGTGCCAATATTCAACCTCCAAGCCCTAGGTCGTCAACTGGACATGGACCTGTGAGGTACAGGCGGACTCATTATGCGTCGGCCAATGTTTCAGGATCAATAGAATAGAGAGGGGGTGGAATTCGCTGGACCGACGAGCGCCAAGGCTGTTCCCTGAGAGTGAAAATGTGAATACAGCGTATAAAGTATTTCCTTCCTTCAGCTTGGGCTGCTTCAGGCATGATGTTTTCTCGGTGTCCTACAGGCCTCAACAGCCCCAAGCTGACACTTGCAATCCGCACAGAAAAAATTTTTACCGCTGTGCAATGAAAGACGAAAAAGAGAGAGAGAGGCTCGAAAAAACGAGGTGGCGAGGAGTAAAGTGCAAAGCTGTACAAAAAATGCATGTGGACGCGGGGTGGGGCGGGGGCGTTCTGGTATTTTGTTAAAAGGGAGGGTTTGAGCAAAGGCAGCAGAGGAAAGCAACGTCAGCAAACTTGTATTTATATTTAGAAGCCGAAAAGAAACCACGCAAAGACACAGAAGGACTGTATATGTGTTTTTTCTGTGTCTCCGTCTGGTTCTTTTTTGCGCTACGTATATGAATACAAGTGACTCAAACCAACCAGCCCGCATCAGCACTTTGAATGTCAAGAAAGTTGCAGTGCGTGAAAAACTTTGGCAGCTGGTGGTCGCTTTGCAGGCGTTTAAGTATTTTAGTATCAGCCGAAAAGGTAAAGCATGAAAAAAGTTCGGGGGGGGGGGGGGGTCAGAACCCTCTCGATCCCCTCCCCTAGTCACAGCCCTGAGTGGAGGGCTCCAGGAAGTCTGACCACCTGAGGTTCTTTAACATGCACCCAAATCTGAGTGCAAGGGCTGACAGCATTTTTACCCCCATCAAAAATCAAGGAGCCAAAGCCGGGATTCAATACCGCGACCTGCGGGTCAGCAGCCGAGTACCTTAGCCACTAGATCACCGCACTAGATCACCGCACTAGATCACCGCAGCAGGTAACATTCAGTGTATTGCACACTGAAGCGTACATGTCAAATATTAGTCTGCATAAATTTTTAAATGCGAAGCATTTCTTACCGAGCTATAATTCTATCTATCTATCTATCTATCTATCTATCTATCTATCTATCTATCTATCTATCTATCTATCTATCTATATATCTATCTATCTATCTATCTATCTATCTATATATCTATCTATCTATCTATCTACTATCTATCTATCCATCTATCTTTCTATCTACCTTTCTATCCATCTACCAATCTATCTCTCTATCTATCTACCTACCTACTTACCTACCTACCTACCTACCTATCCGCCTACGACCTTTAACTCCCCTGGCCGTTTCTATAATGGTATTGGTACCAAAATTGGTATGAAATAACATGACGGTACGAACAGCACAAGTGACTAGCATAACATGAAAGTCGTGACATGTGTGTCATGAAAGTCATTATTTACATTTCATGGTCTTCCTGCTCTTGCGGTGGTTTCGTTGACGTGACATATTACAAAACCAGTATGGTATGACATGACTGAATGGTGAACATAAGTGACAGACCCAAACCAGGAAATCATGACATGCATTTCATGACTACACGCCGTGGTCATGGTGCGCTCGCAGTCGTTTCGCTAGCTTCACATATACAATTCTTGGTATCATGTGACGTGAATAGACGACGAAGGTGAATGACCCATCCAAACATGATAATCATGACATTCGTGCAATGTAGAACATTGCTACACGCTACGCTCGTAGCGCACTCGCTACCTTTTCTCTCCGCATTTACCTAATTTGGTATCACGTGACTTCGAATAGGCGACGAAGATAAATCACATCTCCAAACATAATAATCATGGCATGGAACTCATGTAAGACATAAGTTACCCCCGCCTCGTAAAGTTCTGTTTATTTTGAAGTGACAGTAACCTTCCTCATTCGTGCTTCGCATATCTTCAAATCCCACTGTACGTGGAATCTGCCACTTTCTTTTTTTTTTGGGGGGGGGGGGGCACTGTTCTCGATCAGCCTATGCGTGTAATCTTACCACCAGCCCCTTTGCAAACGCTGCCCAGGTGGGTAGGCTAGGTACTCACTCGACATGTTAGGCTTCTGGGGCATATTTCTTGCTTTTGTCATTTTTCATTTATGGTTCATCACTCATTGATACTCGAAAGACAGAGAGGCAGACAAACCAATGGACTTCTCCTGCCTTTTGGATTGATTGTTCAGCTCACGTTTAGAAGTCAAAGCTGAAGACAAGCCCAAAAAGTCGTCTCACTTTTGATCCTGCCTTGATTATGACGATAAACTTTTTCACGCCTATTGAGCAATAGGTGGAGCCCCCCGTCCCGGACCCCAGTCCCGGTATAAACAAAGCCACAAGTGTACTCGAAGCTGGAGGCACGAAGAATAGGCAAATCTTTGTGCTATCTTTCATTCCCATTGTGGGTGAACAATCGCACAGCCAAGTCTTCTTCTAGTTTATTTTAGGAAGATCTAGGCGGTAGATGTCTACATGCACGGAGGTGGTCAGTAGCACCTTACTGTTTACTCACTCGCGTATCAAATCAGTGCTTTGTTACTGGTTGTCAAGCATGAAGGCCCTCGTTGCTGCTTTGCAGAATCATCCCAGCAAAGCACTACTTTCCTTGCGATACCACTCGTTGCATTTAGGCGGGCGCCTCAACCGCCTAACCTGCGTCCTGGAGGAGGAACCGACTCTGCCCAAGCTGACCCTGAAAAACCAAGTCCTGCCACCGATAACGGAATCACAGGTGCCGTGTTTGTGTTTTGTCTTACGCGTTTCGGTCACGTCTTTCTTTTTTAAAGAGAACGCACAACGGAAGTTTATTTGGTTAAATATTTATAATATATATGCATTAAATAACACATCCTAACAAACTTCAGCAACTCGCATAACTAACCATATTGATTTGCAGGAAACATTATGTAATAATATTTCTTGGAGTTCAACGTCTTAGTAGAAAGTTCTTTTCGACCTGGGTTATAAGACGAGCACCGTACATTTGGTACCCTTCTTAGATATACAGCCCCACACACTTCGGTGCAGTTGCTAGGTACATCAATGGAACATTTGTTTTCTGAATTTATGCAGGAAAGTGTTTAATTTTTTTCTTCATCCGCAGCTGTAAAGCTAGATTCGCGTGTTGAGGGTGTGATCACATACACAAGTATTTTCACGTAATTACAGATTGATTGAACTGGATGAAGTGCTAACTCAGTTTTGCACTGTTAGTAGAATCAATTGCGCTGTATATTATACATTAAAGTATTATAGAACATTGTTCCATAGTTACATAATGCGACGTTATCCTGGTTGCCTCACTCTCCTTGTCTGAATAGTGAGATTAATCATGGTAACTGGACTAACTCACTCACTCACTATGGTGTGGCAACTCCTAATTATCAGCTATGTTGTGCAATTGCCGAATTGGTAGCAGTGTCCACTGCAGTGAGCATACTGAAAGTGGAACATCTGACACTAGCCACGAGACCTAAAACACTATTCTTTATGGTAACTCGAAATAAAGCTGAGTTAAATTTGTGCGATGCGCACTGCTTGACGAATATAATGATGATGAATGTTGCTTCTCACCAAAATAAACATAAAACAATCTTGGGGTGTAGGTGACCCGAAATCACCATATGTTGAGACAACATTTTGGGTAATTCGAATGCCATTATAATAACCTATAGAGGTTGTTCCAGAACAGCCGCATGGTAAATAGTTGTTTTCTTTCTGTGTTACCTATACGGACGGACAAAAAATATATACTGATTCTGAAACCCTGTAGCACTAAGACGATTAGTGAAGTAAATGGTCTTCACTGGTACACTGTGTTTTGAGTAAATACCAAACAGTTTTATTTTTTCCAACAACCAAACTAAGTTGGTTATGGCAAATGACTCCGCAGTTCGGCCACCTACCTGGTAAGTGTATTAAACAATATTGCTATGGTAAAACAATAAAAGCACTTTGCCTCTTTTCCTTCTTTTTGCAGCACTTCCGTAAGTTCATATTTTGCTCCATCGTGTCTGATAAGTGATCGCGAGCAATCGTGTTGTTGAAAAGGTCATTCCACAACAGGAAAGGCTAAAAGAGGAATCGTTGAGTAGAGAATGTAGCTAGACTCGAAGTTTCGACCAGCGAATTTGTCTTCGTCAGTTTGATTCCAGACCCTGGCGGTGGCATTTTAATGGATGCGAACAGCAAAAACCCTGTTTTACTTAGTACTACAACAAGCCCTGATGCTTTTAAATGTTTGCAACGTGGTTTCCAAATTCGAAAGACTTCTTAGAAACGATATTAGCAACAGCTAGCAGAAAATATTGTCGAAGGTAGTGTAGGGGAAGTACTTGTAGTCAGTACGACATACACGGGATGTAAAATGGACTAAAATACAATTTGTTGCCTGCAGGAACCGAGCCTGCAACATTTAGATTACGACAACAGGCAAAAAAAAAAAGAATTTTCGACACTCGTGCCCAGGTTGCCATCGATGCGGACTGACGCACCGTAGTCTAAATTCAGAGTTATACCCAATTAAGTAGACTGGGAGATGACAACCACTGTATCTCAACTAATATATAGACCGTGGGATGCGTGATTCAAAAGTGGCGGGTTGGCAGCGTGTTAAATTTTCATCCGCTTTACTTTCTGCATATTTATATTATAAGTACTACAAATGATGTAGTCTATACTTTTCTTGGCATTGTTGCCTTTTGGTTGTCATTTTTCTTGTGTTAAAAAAACCGGCCCCTTAACGCTCCCTTTCTTTCCTTCATTCATTACGGTCGAGAAGCTTTGTCGATTCGTTCCCTGATATTTTTGAGTTATCACTTAAAGCCTTTAGTACTATTTTTTTTGCAACCATCATGTGTCTTATTTCGGTGTGGGGGAATGCTGCGGATGACGATAATGACACAGACTTATGGCGTTTTCATTTTCCTGTTGTCATTCAGCCCTGCGCCCAGCAATACGGCAGAGGTACCACCGGCGGCGCTTTACCAGGCAGAGCTTGGACAGTGCATGGGCCAGCCTTCAATAATTAAAGGCATACGTACCCGGCTTCCTCTAGGAAATGACGTTCCGGAATCCCTGAAGCGTCCTGATCCTTCAAGCTCATCATGCTGCTCCATTGGCCCAAAATCAAAAGGCTTTGATCAGTGTCCTTGAAAATTTTAAAGATGACGACGTATTGTGTCTTTGCGCCGTGGTCCTCTTAATGTCGAATGTAACGAAGAGGATTTTAGCCGTTGCTTGATCTACTGTCGACCCTTTCATGAGCCTTCAACGAACGTCTTGATACCCTGTCATGCTGCTGCTGGTGCTGCTGCTGGTCTGTAAACTTCTGTGCACTCGACTACTCAAAGTAACGCTTCACCATCCCGGCGAAAAGCACTGAAAGAGCGACAGAAATTTTCACTTTTCCATTGTAAGGCAAAGTCCTCGTTCTTGGAGCTCTCTGATAATGAGGAGTCAATCACGTCACCAACGACAGCGGGACTGGACACCATCAAATTGTTCCCAGTCCTCCCATTTCAGTAAGACGGTGTGCAGTCCGTGGCGTTGTACAAATTCTGAAAACACTTTTGGTCAGACGTAGAGTAGCTATACTGGACGTCGTAATACCCTATGGAAGGAAGGACTCACGTGACTCGGGCGAGCTCCCAGCTTCTAACAAATATACTTTCAGACAACAGAAAGCAAGGATATTACTAGCGAGATTACTTTTGCGGACCACATGGTGTTGTAGTATGGGTTTGGGTTTGGGTTTATTTCCAACACAAAAAGTTGGGGGTTGCCCAGGCAAAAAAGCTGTTGAAAAACAGCTTGAAGGGACCTGGGGGACCGTAGAGGCAGCAGCGAATAAAAAGTATAACTAACACGACATGATACAACTTATACAACTTGACAAGATATAATAGCATCGGTACATAGCAAAGTAAATATAAGGAGGTACAACAAAAATGCACAGATACAGCGAAATGAATGGAACAGGGAAATGCATCAGAAATTAAAATGCACCCATATAACTAGGATAACTGCAGATACCGAAAATGCAAACGTTTAAACGTTTAAAAAATGCAATGGAAGAACAGTGGTGCAGTTACAGTTAATGAGGTTGTGCTGTAACGGCTGCGCAGTCATTTGATAGGAAAAGTCTTATTTGTTTTTTAAATCTATGGAATGGGATATCAAAATTTATTTGTGAAGATACACGATTTATTAGTGCAGGTATCTGATAAGTGAGGGCTTACCTGCCGTATTTCGTACGTGTTCTTGGTATTGGTGTCGGTGTATTACGTAGTGGATAACGTCTTGATGTTGCATGTGCCATGTCTATCAGATCATATTTCTGTATGTGCAGGAGGAGTTTATAATTGTATAATTTGGTTGCTTTAAGCAAATTATACTTAACAAATAAAGGATTTGTGGGTAAGTGTTTTGGCTCACCAAAATAGTTTTCGAAAAGTCTGAGCACTTTCTTTTGCATTGTTTCCAGTTTGTAGTAATTATTAGTTGTTGTGGTACCCCAAACAAGTGTGCAATAAGATAAGCGGGAGTAGAAATGCGTGTAATATATCGCCTTTTTTTAGATGTAAAGAAATTAAATGGGATAGTTTAAATATTATACCGACGGATCTGCTTAGCTCTGAAGTGAGTTTATTGATGTGTGTATTCCATGACAGGCTTTCTTAAAACCATACGCCTAAACGTTTCCGTTAACGGGCTTAAAGAGGACGTAATTAGATTTCTTTTTAATTAGGAATAGTTTATTAGCGTGAAGCCAACCATCCAATTGAACAAGATATTCGTTTATCACTTTCTGAAGCTGAGTAAGTGTGTGCGCTGAAAAAAAGACGTTGGTGTCGTCAGCGTACATTACTAACTTGGGAGAGTTAGGAATATTAAATAAGTCATTAACGTACAATGTAAATAACAAGGGTCCCAGAATCGACCCTTGGGGCACTCCTTGTTTTATCGTGGTTGTAGGGGAGGTAACATCTCCAATTTTGACACACTGCTTTCTGCAAGAAAGATAATTCTTTAAAAGATCTAGGGTGATGCCGCGAATGCCATGGTCATTACGTTTCAGTAGCAGAATGTCGTGATTAACGCAATCGAACGTTTTCCTTAGATCAATGAAAAGACCTACACTGTAGCGTTTGTTTTCAATGTCATGTAGTATTTTATCCTTTACATGTAACAAAGCTAGCTCAGTGCTTTTCTTTTTCTGGAAACCGTATTGTGCATCGTTTATGATTTGATGCTTATTTATGAAATTAACAAGACGCGTGTTGATGACATTTTCAAATACTTTAGATAACACAGGTAGCACCGAAATGGGTCTGTAATTACTTATATCACAAACAGCACCTCTTTTATGTATCGGACATATGCGAGCAAGCTTCAGATCTGAGGGGAAGATTCCAGTTTCAAGCATTCTGTTAATAATATGTGTTAATGGTGAAGATATAAGAGCCGCACCGTAATTAATGGGTAAGGCACTTAGCTCATCAATTCCTGCCGAAACATTGTTTCTAATGCTTCTCACTAATTTTTCTACCTCTTGTGAACTTGTAGGGAATAAACTAATTGAGTGCAGCAACCTTTTGCGTTTATGTGTAGTAACATGACAACTTTCAGAACTGAGATTTGTTTGAAATTCACCCACATTCGTAAAGTATTCATTCATTTCTGTGAGTGCTTCATATTCCGTTTTGCCATGGGCAAAAGCTGCAATGTTCAACTCCAGTGATCAACTGCAAGCTCAACTGCAAGTGATCAGATCTGATAGTGTGCACACTAGAAGGAGGGGGAGCGGGAATAAACATTTTAACGCGACAGCGTTAAAGAGCTCGTTTCGCAGACATTTCGGCGCGGCGTCGTTTGTTGTGAGCGAAAGATTATATTATGCATGACCGAGAAATTGATAATGATGCAAATGAAATGATAAAAAAATTATAGAACAGACTGGGGACCGAACCAGGCTTGTGTGGGTCTAAGTGAGGATCGAACCCGGGCCATTTGCCTGGCAAGCCGTTCCTCTGCTTGGAAATGCAGTGAAAGTAGTTTTCATCCTTCACGAACACACACGTTCTGTATGCATGCGACATAAAATATTGCAGTAATAATGAGTCGAACGAGCGTCCATTGCCAACGGGTGTCAGATTATGCGATTATCATAATGGCTTCATAGTTAAAAGCCGACACGTTACCGTCAAAAGGCACACACGCTGCTATGCCTATTCCCTTAACGCCATGTAAAAAGTGCATAGCAAATAAATAAACGTTTCATGTGCTAAGTGTTTGAAGTACGCACTAGGAACGGGGTGTCGCTATGACATTCAACTCATAAAGAAGCTTTAGGGTCCCTTAATTTTTAATCAAGCGGAACGCTGTGGTTTCCATGAATAGAGCCGCGGGAATCTCATTGCATAGTTCCACTCCCTCGAAGGACTCTCTAGGCGTGGTTCAAGGGAGTCTGACTCCCGTATTCTAGAACGCCCCTTCACTCAACGAACGCTCTACCTTCAAAGAGAAATCTGATGTAAACGCCATCTCTGGGCAGGGCAAGTCACTGCATATCAGGAATAATTTTCTGCTATTCTTGAGTAGCGCAGCGTCATTTTCAGGTAAGAAGCGGTGCAGTGCGCAACTCTGTCAAGTGAAAGGTGAAAGTCGAGCCGTGGAACGTTTGTGAATACGGGTGTGAGTGCTTCCTAGGTCCTGGAGTGGGTCCCACATCCCACAGCCTTTCCCGTTCATTGAGTGTGACGAGGGGCGACTTGCCTTTCGGCTGGTCTTTGGCAGTAATTGCAAGTGGTGTGGACGAGCATTGGTGTGCCGCCGCATCAAAGGCGGCAGCAATCGTATTGAGATGGCCACATTTCGCCAAGCGTGTGTATGTTAGAACATGTGTTTGTCCGAAGGCGCTTTTAGTCCCTTCATGACCAGCATGTAATTTAAGTTTCGTGTACGTTCTACCATTGTCTGCATAGCGTGACTTTGGCTTTTGATGCATGATATCTCCCGCAGTGACCTTAGTACTATATTATTGCATGGAATCTATATACTTTGGCTAACCTCCCTGTCCTCCCTCTTTCATTCCTCCTCCTATATGTTTCATTTCCCAAATCGTATACAGCACAGCAGATATTTCGCTGAGTATTTCATATTGTATTGGTGCCAAATGATAAAAGTACTACCGCATTTATCGCTGATTGATTGATATATGTGTGGGTCAACGTCCTAAGACCAACATATGATTATGGCAGACACCGTAGTGGAGGACTCCGGAAGATTTGACCACCAGGCTTTTTTTAACGTGCACCCCAATCTGAGCGCACGGGCTTACAGCATTTTCGCCTCCACTGATGATGCACCTACAGCAGCAGGGATTCGATCCCGCAACTTACGGGTCAGCAGCCGAGTACTTTAGGCGTTACACTGCTGCGGCAGGGCCCAAATTTATTTCTAGTCCAAGTGCTGCTGCTATAGCCAACATATAGGTCGTCCAGGACTACCGTGGTGCACCGAGAGAATATTGATGAATTATTTAGAATACAATAAATTTACTGGCGGGAAAAAAGACGAAACACTCAAGGAACACACACACACGGTGCTGAACTCGCAAATAATTTTTGTTTACTTTGAACGCAAGCCGTTTTTTAAAGGCGTGCATCAAAACAACAGAAATATAACATGTTGAAAAGAAGCAATTGAAAACCACGTCACAACTGCTTGCCGCAAAAGACAATCGACCAACTGTAACGACAAAGAGGAAAATTCTTAAACCACAAAGTACGCCCCCAGTATACGAAAGAAGTCAGAAGTGTAGATTATCCTAGATCCAACAGGCAAACAAGTAAAGCCCGAGAAGCCAAGGCAGCCACACAAGAAAGAAGTAAAACGTTAAAAAGTTCAATGAAAAAAAATATAAGAAATGTTTAAAACACGGGGTAAAAAGGCAATTCAAACGGCAGGTAGCCATACTCGCTTATTTGAGAGATAAAAGCAGAGCCTGCATGCTGACACGTCTGTCACCCAGCCTCAGAATTTGGGCTCCCTCTGAAATTTCTCGGGCACATGCTTGCCTTAGACAGTGCAACCTTCGAAATACGGGGAGCAGCTACAGTGTCGGGAGTGCATCGCTAAAGAAGACTGCAGGTGACCGCTGAAAGGTTCTGTTGGTGCTCTCTGAAACGGACATTGAGCCACTTGCCCGTTTGCCTGAAAACTCTGGCTGCGCCAACGTTTCTGCATGGGAGTGATGGCGAAAAAGCGTCAGCAATATTGGTAAATACAGAGCTTTTAAGTGAGTGAACTATTGCTCCGACAATAGAAGGACTCAAAGCCTAAGCAGTACTTACTCCACAAAGCTAGCCACAGGCACAGTCGTCGGTCACCAATTGTCTGATCATCGGTGATACGCGTCGCCTACTACATATAGGTGTGCGATCGTACATTGCTGTGCTATTGTTGGTATTCGAGTTGCCTGAATATACCTAAGTGTTTGAGTAGCGCCCTCTATCTTATAAAAAGTTTTAAAAAATCTCGAAGGTTCCTGTACATCCTGGAGTGACCTGCACCAATTGATAACACATGTTTGGCGTGCTAAAAAGGTCGTGATAAAGAGAAGGCAAGCCCGCACAACAATGCTTCACTCTGAAAAACCATCGTCGCAATGCTGAAAAAAGAAACTCTACAAAGAAGCACAAACGATAAATGCTCCAAAAAGAAGGAGACATGAAGTAAAGAGGAAGACAGGCAGGTTCACGAAAAAAGTTCGCTAGCGTTGCATGGTGGTCGTGAAAGCTTTATTTATTCACTGGAGATATTCTGCTGAGAAGCTCCGAGTGCGCTTCGCGCGGCGCATTAGCCATAGATACCCAGACATCAACGAAATACGTAGCGATCCAAAATCACAAGGGACCGCTATCAAATTTCACATTTTCATATCAGTAACGGCTTATCACCGAAGGGCCCAGGACCGACCCAAAGAGCATCAAATGACCGCGGCTCACCTTTGCGGGCTGCATTTGTGTACTCTCAAGGTGGGTTTTCGAGTAAGCCCTCTCGAAAAAGCACTCTCGTTTTTCAGATACGCCCTCTCGCTCGCTTCACAACGCCAACGCAGGTAGCATGTGCTAGTGTACACTCGCTCCCTTTCTCTCTCTTCTAAGCATCCATCCCCGCAGCGTTTACACCCCCATTGCGCATGCGCACCACCTCCTCTGCGCCTAATGCGTTCGCCTCGCATTATGGGCAACCCCAACGCCGGCAGCGTCTGCTAGTCTACGCTCACCAGCTCATTTGTCTCCTCTAGGCATCTGTCCCCGCGACGTTCACGCCACTATTGCGCATGCGCGCTCTCTTCATCTCCTCTCCTACGTTCTCTCTCTCGTGCCCCGTAACTCCGACACAGGTAGCGTATTATAGAGCGTTTATTGATTGAAAAAATCAAACACTCGAGCTGTGCAACCATTCACTGGCCATCCCGTACAGATAATGAGTGCCGGTGGGAGATTTTACTGTGTGTTGTCGAACAAACTACAGCATATCCATGGGGTAAATGATGATGAGTGGGCCGGAGATTTTATCGGTACCCATGGCTCTTCAGATAATTTCACCTAGTCGATCATCATGTAAACACAGCGAGCACGCGGCGCAGTTATTTTCCGAGCCCTCCACTCCGGCGCCTTGTCATCGTCGCTCATACTCGAAGTACACAGACTGCCAGCGAAAGAGGAAGTGCGCAGAGTGGTTGGTTGGTTGGTTGGTTGGTTCCTCGACACCTTGGCGCAACCCACCTAGGGGGATAGGCCATGAATGGGACGGTGGCTTGCTTTTTAAAATTAATTCATTTCTTGAAAGAAAGGGTTGGAATAATTCGGTAATATAGGTAATAATAAAAAGGTGTTAAATTTTTAAACAAAAAACCTTGAAAAGAAAACATAATAAACACACAAATAAGAAAAAAAAACATTGTACATAAAACAACTGAAGTTACTTATTTTTAGCATTCCATTCTTTTAAATTTTCTTAAAAAATTTGTAACAGCGGTAAAAACGCTCCGGTGGCTGAATCCAAATGCGACTGCGCCAAATGAAAGGAACACCGGAAGTGTCAAGTTTAATCCCAACTTTCGTATGGGTTCTTCCAGTAGATTTTTCCTTTGAGTTTTGAATTTTCGGCACGACAAAAAAGTGCTCCAATGATTCCCTCTCATAACAATAAAGGCACAAAGGCGACTGTGCCAGACCCGACCTGTGAAGGTGAATGTTCAATAAGAGGACTCGACAACGCAGCCTGGTAATCACTATTTATTCCTTTCTTGATGAACACCACTTGTTCTTCCAAGGGAACTTTAGCTGTGGGTAGTCTGATACAAACAAAGGCGATTTTTTAATGTTATTGGCCGTTGTGCGTTTTTCAAAGCGTGCTGCTGTGATATATTCCGAAGTAGGAAAAATAGGTAAAACAGGACAATCAAGGGAAGTTACAGCTAGTGCATCTGCATGCTCATTCAGAGCTAAACCTCTATGGCCTGGTACCCAAACTTGTCGGACGAGTCGCACATGTGTAGGAATGAGCAAATAGAAAGTTTCTAAGGTACGCGAAAAAGTTGATGAGCAGTACAGACCGAGAGACAGTCTGCTAGAACAATCACCGCCGATAGATTTTGCGGCACATTACGCAATGCTAGGCCTATTGCCAGTAGTTCAGCTTGGTAAATAGGTGTAAAGTCGGGTAATCGAATTGAGAAAGCCCAATCTAGAGAGGATGATACGATTCCTACGCCAGCATTCTCTTCATAAACAGAAGCGTCAATCGCTATCACAATGAATGTTTCTAGACTGGCCAAATGTTCTTCGAAAATGCCATTTATATACTGGTATATATTATTATATACTGGCATTCTTGGGATATATATCCTCAAATTCTATCCTAATTGCATCTACAGTGTTGAGCACAAGTGTTTCCCAAAGCTGAACTCTTAAGGGCTCCAAAAGTTTCTGAGTAAATATTACTTGAGGGCACCGTAATTTAGGCCATTCGTGGTTGAAGAATGAGGTCTGTTAGTAATGAACACATACTGTGACCTCCGCTGAGGCGATGCATAGGTTTTAAGGAATGTACGTACTGTTAGAACATGAAATCTTTTGATTAAAGAAGGCAGGCAGGATTCTTCGTATAGGATATTGTTGGCAACATATTTAGGTAGCCCTAGGCAAAAGCATAAAGATTCGCGTTCTAGCAGAATCAGCGGTCGAACTTTGTAGGCCGTAGCACCAGAAAACAAAACACAGCCGAATCATAATATCGGTCGAATGTACATGCAATATATCATAACGAGAACGTCTCTACGCAAACCGGCACGATAATTACTGAGCCTGCACAGCATCCCTACGGCAAATGCTCCTTTAGCAGCCATGTTTTCTATGTGGGGACTCCCGTTAAGTGTTTCGGTGTAGGTTACCCCGAAGTACCTAAGTGACTCGACCTGAGGTATGCCATCTTGTCGGTACATTAGTGAAATTCGCACTGGGGCATTTTGTGCGAAAACTATGATTGTACATTTGTATGTATTGAGGCATAGGTTGATATCCTCCAGCCACGTTTCCAGGCTATTCATGTATGTCTGCAGAATCAGGTAGTGTGTGAATGTCCGCCGACGCAGCAAAAAATGCAATATCATCGGCATACACATAGACCTGTACATCTTGCTGTATGGGAATGGTACATAATAGTGCATTAAATAATAAGGGCGATAGTGCTGACCCTTGCAGTATACCTCTCGTTTGCCTGTATATTGAAGAGTTGACACCAGATTGCGAGCAGTCAAATTCTCTATCACCTAAAACAGTATGAATCCAGGCCACGAAGTGTTGAGGCAGTCCTAAATCCTTAAGTGAGTCTAGCAGTTTCACATGCTCCACGCTATCATAGGCCTTTGTGATATCTAAGGTTACCAAAGCGGAGTATTGTTTCTGATAACGAGCAACTTGAATTCTGCTTTCGAGATCCACGTGCGCACACCAAATGGAACAACCACGCCTGAATCCAATTTGACATGGGCTCAGTGTCAGTTTTTTTGACATCCATCGATCTATATGTCTGCATAAAATTCTTTCAACGAGTTTTACTAGGTTCAATGTAAGTGAAATGGGCCTGATAATATCTAAGGTAAACCAAGTGCCTTGCTTTTTAATAATGGAATTACTTTTGTCATTCTCCAATCAGGTGGCATCCAAGAGCTTCTAAGTGAGTGAATAATAATTTCGAGTAGGCCAAGTGGGCATATTTTATGTACTGATTTTATCACGAACGTCGTCATGCCATCAGGACCAGGAGCAAAATGGGGTAGTGTTCTGACTACGTTTGCTAATTCCGCAGGTGTAACATCTTCAAAATCCTCAGCCCTATGGGGGGACTGGGCTTGGTATGAGAGAAGTGTCGTAAAGCGACTTTTTAGGCTCTGAGCTATATCTTCTATACTCCGTTTCATACATCAGGTGCAACGCTGTGAAGGCTAGGCAAGTAGTCCGTAAAGAAAACACGAGGTGTTGCTCCGCGCGGTTTCGTAGCCGAGTGGTCTGACGCGTCCCTCCGGGGAGTTCACCGTAGTTTTGAAGTGCATGGGTTCAAATCCACGTGGTGCCAATTTTTTTATAATTTTTGTGAGTTCAATTCGAAATCTTGTTTTTTTTTCAGTAACTTCAGCTTACTTACTGACAGCTTTGATGTGCGAAGCTTCGAAAAAATTCGCGCAGGAGAGGTGGTCGAGGACGCAGAGCTGGACGCCATTTTTTCGAAGCTGCCACAACCAATTAAAAAAAAAACGGCGGCGCGGGTTGCGCGGAGAGCGAAAACCTGATACGAAAGCGACAAACATAAATTACCAACTCGCATATTTGGACTGTTTATCCGACATGACAGGCGTTTGTTTTTTAACCTGATGACAAATATGTATGCTTAGAAGTTTCCCGAGAAGCATTTATTGATTCTCGTACACCCGAAGCGACGCACTACTTTTTGGTCGCGGCAGTACACAGCGCAAACAAGAGCGCTAGCTTTCACAGCGTTGCACATGATGTATGAAACAGAGTATAGAAGGGCCTTCAGTTCAACTGGCGAAGATACTACAGATTCTATATTTCTTTGTACCGGAAGAACATTCTTATTCCTCAGAAAGCGAAAAAGTGTTTTTCTATTGACCGGCTTTGACAAGAACTCACATCGGTCGTTGTTAAACTTGTACTTCGTATTAGCGACGGTTCTCTTAAAAATAGCGCATTTTAACGAACGCATTTAACGCATGAACGCATTTTAAACGCAAAAGCAAGCGCCGTCTTTTATCACACGAGAGCACACAGTGAGCTCAGCAGGAGTCAAATTAGAGGTTGCAAGGGTGCGAGTGTTCGCTTGTTTCATATGAAGAGCGTATGATGCCCACGCTGCATATTCGGTCGAGGAGAGGCCGGCGGGGAATGGTTGCATTCTGAACTGAGTCCAATCGGTGAGACGGGCTTGGCCCCAGTGTTGGCGCATTTTCTGCCGCGGTGTGAACGAAATGCGGAGTAAAAAGTGATCGCTGCCTAGGTTTTCGCCTAAATTTTCCCATGTAGCATCGCGGATGTGACGGGTGAGGGAGAGGTCGGGGCATGTGTCTCGCGTGACCGAGTTGCCGGAACGTGTGGGTTGTGCCGGATCGGTAAGAAGCGTCAGGCTCAGCGAGGAAATGAGCTCCTTGAGCTCTCTGCCCCGGGCCTTCTCGTAGTGGTAACCCCAGTGAGGGCTGGGGGCATTAAAGTCCCCGACAATCACCAGTGGTTGTCGGGCCGCTATACGCAGTGCCCGATGGAAGAGATGCGCAAACGAAGCCCTCGCAAGGCGAGGGGGACAGTACACGTTTAAGATATGTATTGATGGTTGGCCCCTCCGCTGAGACAGCACTGATATCATGCAGTAGTCGTAAGGAAGATCCAGATCGAGGTCGATCTGTATCGCCGTGTAAGCTTTATGCACGAGGAGGCATGTGGTGGTGCCGCCTACATAGGAGCAGTATCCAGAAAGGGATGGAGCAGGGCCAGATTCTTGGAGCGCCAAGACGGCCGGCTGAGAGCCAAGTGAGCTGAGGAAAAGGGAAAGATGTGAACGCTTTCGCCTGTTCCCGAAGCCTCCAGGGTTCCACTGTATGATCTCGAATTTAGACGCAATGTTTGAACGGGACGTACGATTGGTAGCCATCGTGACTGTCCTAGGTTTTATATTTGGTCCTCCATGTCCCGCTCGGAATCCTCAGAGGCAGGGAGGGGCACGGAGGCCGGATTGTCCGACGGCGGGGTGGTGGTAGCCACCTTACGACGACGCCGTGGAGCTGTACCCTCACTGCTCACCGAGCAGGAGCGGGAACGCGATGCCTTGGGTTGAAACTGGGTGATTGCCCAGGCTTGAATAGCCTGGGTAACCTCTACTACTATGCGTTGGACCGAGAAGCTGGTGAGGAGGTGATTAATCGAAGCTTCGACGCGCGTGAGGCGTTCCTCTACGCGCGGGGTGTGCTCTTCGCTAGGGAGAGTTTGGTTAGCGGGCAAGAGAACCTGAGGTGCCCCAGGAGCCTCAAGAGCTTCTGGAGTAGATGTGGCACCGGTTCCGAGTGCTGGAGTACACATGGCTGCTTGAACCGGCGGTTTAATGGGAGTGGACTTAGCGCGAGGACTAAGCTTGGACGTAGCTGGCGTAGCCGCCTGGACAGAGGAGGCAATACCGGATGGCCTTGCAGTACACTGTTGTTGGGGTTGAAGTCGCTTATTTAAGAGTTCGAGTTGTTTAGTTAAAAGAGAATTTTGCTTTTGAAGTGCCGCAACTTGCTGGCGAAGGGCCGCAAGTTCGGGAGAAGGAGGATCGACAGAAGGGGGTGAGAGAGGCTTAGAAGCAGCTTTCCCTGCCCAACTGCTCACCTGAGGTACCGCCGCTGGTGCTTCGAGCGGTGGGAATGCTTGAGAGTCGGCGTGGAGTGGTGGAGCCGAATGATGCAGGTTTGTGCTGCTGTCTGGCTGTGACGAACATGAGGTGGTCCCTCGAGGAGATGTTGAGGGCTGCTTGCGTTTCCGATATTTTCGGTATTTTGCCGTGCAGCCACTGGTCCCAGTCTCATGGGCGCCGTGGCAGAGGAGGCACTTGGGGTGGCAGTCGTGGGCATTGAGACCTGCAGGTGCGGGGGTTCCACATTTGGCACACTGGGTTGGAGCGGCGTGAGGGCACTGAGGTGGTCGATGACCGATGGTACCGCACTTGGTGCATACAGGGACCGTTTTCTTGTAGG
>NW_023607889.1:0-44128 GCF_013339725.1 Rhipicephalus microplus
TTTCTTACGCAAAACATCAAATAAATCGTTTGCTCACTTTCTCCACACGCAAGACTATTGTCTTTCGACGACATTTGCAGATTATTATGCTGATACGGGGCCAATTTTTTTTGTTGATGCCTGGTATTGTAATGTTTATGACTGGCTGTTTGAGGAGCCATGTATAAACTTAGGGTACCACTGCAGGTTGAGCCAGTTGGCAGAGAGTCGTCATGGGTTTTACTGTTCTATAAAATGCAGTGAGAGGCCTGTCCGCCGGTAGAGAGGCTAAGTGGTGGCAGAGAGTCCGGGCAACATGCCTTATATTTGTTCTCAGACTTTCAATATCAGTATGGGTCTGCACGAGGAGGTGTTTAGCGAAGGCTATAGTCGCCATCGTTTAGGCAACCTGAGGCAGACGTAGAGAGATTCCGAAGGCCTGTGCCTAAACGCTCTGTATAGTTCATCAACTTATTTAACTCGCGTTAGAGAATGCGGACAAGCTGCATCGTAGAAAGCCGAAAAAAAACTCCCTGTACAGTCATAGCATAGCACTGGGCTGCATTTCCCAAGTCTTGCCAGCAGAAAACTTGACGAGGTGGCGAATTCCTGTCAATCGCTTTTTCAGATACGACACATGAGGGCCCCACGATATGCCTCTGTTCATTGTGACACCCAGAAATTTATGAGATTCACAGTACGATATATTTTGACCATTGGTTGGCACACTGTAATTTGTCTTGGGTTTGCGCGTAAATGCCAGAAAAGTGCACTTTCCGGAGGACATTTTTAGTCCTCGACGACAGAGGTATAAAGCAGTTGCAGTAGCAGCTTTATGGATCCTCGCTCGTAACTGCAGGCGAGTTACCGCAGATATCATCTGCGTGTGTTGATGGACAAATATTGCTTGGTGGGTCCGTATGGAGAGCGACCAGTGTTAGATTCAAAACATGGGGCTTAGTGCACCACTCTGAAAAACGCCACGACCACTGAAACGTGCAGAGGTGCTCCCGGCCTCTATGCTCACAAAAACGTATCGTATGTGCAGATAGCTGTGCATCCGCTTAAACATTAGCGCAGCCATTCCAATTTCCAACAAGGACAACTTCATTAGTAACGTTATCATAGGCTCCTTTGACTTCGAGGAACAAAGAGAGACGAAGACGCTTACGGCCTTTCTTGTGCTCAGCGTATCTGATTAGGTCAACGACGCCATCAATTGATGATCGGCCGCGTCGAAAGCCGACCATGGCATCTGGGTAGATCTCTATACACTCTGAGTACCACTCCAGACAACCGAGCATCATTTTCGTTATCACTTCACCAACGCAAATAGCCAATGCAATGGGGCGATAGGATGAGAGCTCACATGGTGACTTGCCAGGTTGTAGCACCGCTGCCAGACGACTAGTTTTCCAGCCTAAACGAGAGTGGCCTCTAGCTAAGAATTATTCTGTAACTGAAGCAGAGCTATTCTCGCGCGCTCACCCAGATGACACAGGGCTCTCTCTGTAGGAGATCCATCAGGTCCTGGTACTGATGTACATTTGCACGTAAGCGAGTGCCACCTTAAGCTACGGGGTGGCGGGTAACTGTCACGTGGTCGCAGGCAACTGCTGAAATGTGGTAAGCTATTAAGCACAGTAGTTTGCCTGGATAATCTGGTGCACAAACTTTCAGCAACGTGAATACCTGATTCATTTTTGTAAAGGGCTAAGGCCTTGAATGGCGACCTATGATTGGGGAGATGACAGCGAACCTTGTACTGTCCTCCACAACTGCGTTAAATGCTAAAAGTTAAAATGCTAAATGCTAAATGTTAAAGTCATCCATCGTTCGAATTCCTACTTCTCCAATCGACGCTGGATCTTTTTCAGCACACGTATAGCCGTGCGAAATCTTTAAGTACTTCATGCGCCGGTACCTTCTTTCAGCTCGTCCTCGTAAGAATCAAAGCTGCTCAGCTCTTTGTCCATGTCTGTGGCTTTCACAGAGCATGGCGTCATACACAGTTTCTTGTACAGTGCTCTTGATGGTCTCTTGTATGATATGCGTTCTTGGCATTGGTGTTCCAAACGAGACTGAAACTTCGTCCAGTACACTCTTTAATCGCGTCACAAATTTCAGGAAGGGATAATCCTTTGATCTTGACGTATGTGGGGATGTGTTTACTCCCATGTAGTCTTTCATCCATGAACCACTCAGCATGCTTCGCGAGGCTTTGCGAAACGAAAACCAAGACATCTGATGTATGTTGGGCCACGTAAAAATGTAGTACTACCATCTTTAGTAACCGAAGTTCATTGTCGGAGTCAAAAGACACCGAATTTCTGCCCCTTCATGTTGGTCTTCTGGCTTCCCCATTAAGTATGATAAGCGTTGAAATCTGCATTGATAACGATCGTGCGCTTAGCAATTGATGCTATATTGTCGTGTAGTCCCTAGTGACTGAACCGACCTCACTATGATAGATAAGAACCAAGCACAGTGATGGTAAGCCTCCTATTTTTCACTCTTCAGCATACGTATAGAGTTCCGTCATGAGGTAGTACAAGTTTAAGGATGTAAGTGAGGCCTCAGCGAATGAACACCAGAAGACTGCTGCTTTCAATAACAGTAGGCCATCTATCAGTTTCGTATCCAGATAGTCTTATCGCACTCGATAGGTTCGGCTCACATATGACCATTATGACAAATATTCTGACAGCCACTTATCGACGAAAATCAGCATTGTGCGATCTTAGTGCCCTGGCATTCCACTGGAGTATTGCTGCTTGTAAGGCCTCATTCCTGAAAGACGGTAGTGGGTTAGCCATGATATATACACTCTATGGCGGCAAGCGCTCGACTCTAGGGCTGCCGCCACTAGACTAAGTACATCAGCTGCTGGAAGGGATGTTTGGCCGACGGTGTATTCATGTTGTTTAACTGATGATCGCAGCATCACTATCACGGGATGATCTTTCTTCCTGGTCATTGCAGCAGTCTTTGCTTGTTCTTGAGGTGGCTTCTGTTCGAGCTCAACTGATTGTGTAGGCTTTACGGGTGGGCATTCTTTCGATGAGTGAGATCTTCCAGTTTGTTTTCTTTCGGCGCAGATGTTCGCCGTGCTAGGAACTGCGCCTGACGCTATTTCTTGAGATTGTGACTTTCTCATTGATCTGGCAATGTACTTCGTGAAGGCCTTTGACGATGACCGCTTTTTCGCCTGAATTTTGCGCGGTTTTTCTGTGAGTCGAATTGCCTCGCATCATTTGTCTTTGTAATGAAAATCTCCATCTTAATCTGAAGACAGTCCTTGGAAGAAGCACTGTGAGCGCCGTGGAAATTCAGCACTTCATTCTAGTTGCACTTCAGATGTCTTCTTAGTGGTGTTCGGCACATCGGGGGCACACTGCTGAATTACTGAAAACGCCCTTCACGTAGCCAACCTTTTGGCAATTCAATTACCGCATAAGCCTCGGAATAAATGGTCGTACCTGCTGATGAAATTGGCCAACCTTCACGTAAGAGAGAAGAGCACTTACCTTGTAATGTTATTCGCACACAACGTGTGTTGCCTATGCAATCTGCATTGACAATTATGTTGTTTAAGTACTAGAAAATTTTCATTGGCGAGTCAAGTGCCTGTGTCATAGTTGACTCCTGTAACGGTGGCACCAATTCATTGTGTGAAGGACTGGACATCAATGTTTCCCAGCTGCGATATATGCGATAGCGTGTTCAGCGCACTCGGATCCGTCACGTCTATTGTAAAAATATTTTTTCTCGTGTTTACCTTAATGTCTTTAGTCTCGTTAGGTAGCAATGTTTTCAAGGTACAATAAGAGTGCTTGCCTGTTCAGCCTCGTATATTGTCAGTTTTATGGTTCTGAGGCGAAAACATACTCAGCAGTTTAATATTTAAGCAAGCCTATGAGCATGCGAAAAAGGAGTACTTCAATAACACTTGCTAAAACACTGCTCTACATTCGAAGGAAGAAAGTAGCCAAGTCCAAAGTAGCATTTGTTCAAGTAGCTTCGACGTCAGGCAGCGAAGAAATGCACACTTGCCCAACAATTTTGTGCACTTTGTATACGGTGCTAATAATCGGTTCGTTGGGGTTTGATAACAAGCATGGATGGAGTTTCCTGAGACGCGTGCTTTTTGTGCAATTTGTGGACGTTTCAGGAACTGGAAGCTTTTCGGTGCCACTGCGGCGACTTGGACTTCTTGAAAAAGTACAATAAAATGTTCGTACCGTGAACACATAAGTGGAAAAAAAGGATCTCTTTTTAGCGATGCTTCATACAGGATTGCCAGGATAAAGTTATTGCTTTTCATTTTGCACACACCTTCATAAGTACCCGGCTCTTGGATATATCCCCTTAACAGTAAGCATTCGCTTATGTTATATCAGATTTTTTTTCAAACACTATGATTTCGTTTTACTCTACATTTGCCCTGACTGCGGGCTGGCAGGGCAGAACCCTATTTAAAGCACTCCTTACTCATCTGCTGCGGGATCAATTTCAGAGGAACAATTCAGTTTTTTTTTTGTTTTCTAAAGCTCAGACAATAGCCATCTGCGAGAAGTGTTAATATTTTTTTGAAATATATAGTCGCACTCAACTATAGAAACCGCAATATCAAATTTGAATACCATTTTTTTCCTGCCCAGCAAGATTTATGATGAATGCATGATCCATAGTCTAGCATAAGATCAAGCACATAGACTTACGCGTAGCAACAGTGCTCAACTCGGCTGTCTACTACGACGGAGCGTCGTGCGCGAAACAGCACGGGTGACATCTGCAGTCGCAAATACGCCACATCTGAGCATGCGCGGCGCCAGTGATCTGCCTGCCTCCCAATACTGATCCCTGTTTATCGCCGCAGATGCAACAACCGCTTTGGCCGTCGAAAGCGCTCCGAGTGATTTCGCGAAAAAAACAAAAAAGAAAGACAAAGTAAAACCATTGTCACTGTGATAAGATATCACGAAGCTAGAATGTTTCTTTTTTGTTGTTGTTTATTTTGATTTTGTAGTGTTGACAGCACTTCGACGGCCAAAGCAGCCATCAGTGGCGCGGAGAATGAAGAGGGCGGAAACTGCAGGGCAGGCACATCATTGGCGCCGCGCATGCTCAGATGTGGCGTATTCGTGACTGCAGATGTCGCTCGTGCTGTCGCCGCGCGTGAGCTCCATCGTTATAGACAGTCGAGTTGAGCACTGTACATCAAGATAAATAGGTAAATCTTCAAAAATCCAAATTTTTCAACGTGAGAATTTCACCTTTAAGGCTGTCGCACCCAGACATCATGCACTACGGAGTAAATGACAGGTACATGCACCATCAAACGTAATGGACTGTAAGAATAAGGTAGGATTCTAAGGTAGCTTTAGCACATAACAATTCGATGGTGCATAAAAAAATCAGCACGACAGAATTTTCTTTCTATTGACTAAAGAGCAGCAGCTAGTTTAGTTCTTACGTGGGTAATAATCTAGTACGCATAACTAAACCCACCTTTCTCATAGTATTGAGATTATATATGCCACCCTATTTTAGTTAAGTCAGCCAAGTCAGCCAAGACTTACAAATAGCAACGACTTCATAACATTACATAGCAACAATGTTGCGTAGACGTTGCACAGCATCTCATAACCTTGCAAAGCATATCAACGTTTTGAAAACGCTAGATATAATTTTAACGAACCAGAAAAATAAGAAGAAGGGTATGAAATATTCAACTTTGTGCTACCTTATATAGGAAGTTGTTCACAAGCTGAATGTGTAAATGAAACAACATACATAAGCAAACTGATACTGTAGCAATATAGCAGAGAGTTAGAGTGACGCTGTCAGACAGATTATAACATCGCCATGCAACTTATTATCAAGACATGTTTTGCCAACAAACCGGTTTTTGTGCCAGGCCGTGTTGGTTTCGCAAAACCAATGGCATAACTTGTAGACTGTCGCATCGCAACAGCATTTGTACATATAAAACACACACAAAACATCGTAACGAATAAGTTTATCAATCGCTCGCTGTATAATTGTCACCACGTGTTGGTGTACATATATGTAGAAAAAGTAAGCAAGCAAGTGGTAATCATGATATGGTGCACCGGTGCACCTTGGCGACTGCCGCTCGAAAGGTCCTATGGCCATCGCAGACAAACGTAATCATTTTGCTCTGCATCCTTCTAGAATTATTTGAAGTAGCATATCAAAACGGCGCGTAGGATTATGATACATGGCGTAGTAAACACCTTGAAGAAAGATAAAAAAATCAGAAACGTCAGGGAAAACTCAGAAAGACCACACATCAAAAACAGACAAAACGTCGCAACACGAGGCGGCTCTCTGAATTTGCAAGAGGCAGTATTGTATTTGTTCGTGAATTTTGGGGTCAAGTAGAAAAAGCCTCTATTGCGGCAAAAATAGGCAATTGTGTAGGTGCTCCAAATTGGCATATTTCACCCGAAAATATTGAAGTAATATTTCTTTTTTTTTATTCCAAAAGAAGAAAATGTACAATGCTATAACTGGCATAGATTTTTACAATGAAGCAATAAACATCTGTTACCGGTGTTTGTAATTTTATGAAGGCATGCAGTGCAGCCTGAAATGTTTAAACAATCAAGTTATTCATTTTTGGATGTTTTCTATGGAGACACTGCGAAAGAGCAGTGGCATAACTAATCTATAGAGGAGAACTTGTGTTCTATTTTGGCGGCTAACTTGCCATGTCTCAAATTTATTTCATGGGAGTAATCTCTGCTGTATTCCTAAACTATTGGCTGTAATTCTGCAAGAATTTCTTCAGTATTGCCTAATAATGTTTGTGTAATGAATCACTCATTATTAATTACTCCTGCTTCCAAACTACCATGCACTAATCAAAGATGTGTTATTGCAATTTTGTAGCACTGACAGCTTTTTGTTGTCTTGCGTATTCGTTGTTTTAATTGTGTTTAAAGTGTGTAAGGTAACTGGAAACGAGCGAACCTAATAGGAGACTATGTTATCAAACACATCTCTCCACAACTGCGTAGATGTTAATATGGCTACAATTAGTGTTCACACTTCTTGTTATAACAAGACTCATTCACTCATTTTTTGTACTTACGAAAATTCTGCAGGTCACTTATAGGGAGGAAAAGTAAGATATGGTACAATTCAACAAGGTTACTGTGCGAAAATGTATGCGGGTCGAGTTGCGGACACAAAAAATGAACAGTTAGGAAAAAAAACACCCAAAGTTAAGAAACAGCAATGCTGGCAAAAAAACTAGCCCCCCCCCCCCCCCCCCCTCCACACGTGCACACAGAAAGAGACAGACAGCCAACAACAGTTTAAGGAACTTATGATATCTATGAAACATAACAATATATTAGAAGAACTATACAACCGGAATTAGTTTTCTGAGGCGATCACTTGCACACGGCTTAAATGGAACCGTGTGAAGCTGGGAAAATTATCCGCTGTATATATAAGGACGGTAGTCCTTACGTCTAAGATGAAGCGCAAATGAGACCCCTTCAGTACCCCTTTTCCTTGAACCTTCGACCTGTGAAAGAAGCCTGAATAAAGAATGTGGTAGTGATAAAACAATATTGTCAATTGAAGGAAAGACCACGATGTCAACCCCGAATCATAACACCAATTTTTTTTTTCAATATGTGTATAGTATACGAAGTTTGTTTTTTTCGTATGGAAGCTGGGAAGGGACAATTCATTGTTGTGAGACCTTGGCCAAATTTCTGGTAGTCAAAGCAATTTGTGATGAAGTAGTTATGTTTTAGTACTTTTGAAACTGCTTCGTTTCCCGTTATCCTTAAAAAAACGTTTCAGTTTTGTTCAGCGCGGTATTTCCCTGCCTGTGAACGTAACGTGAGACGGAATGGTCACTGCAAGCGTCTCATTGTGACGAATGAGTGAAGTGGTGGCTGGCCTAGCAGATTTCAGCTAAATGTGAATCGTTAATGACTAGTGCGAAAATTAGAAGTGTGATCAATCGTTTATGTTGTCGTGTCCCATGATTTCTAAAATACTTGCAATGTAAATATGCGGCAGGTTTCGCTCCTGATAAACAGGAAAATTCAACAGCGTTGTCTGTATAAACCTCTCGTCATTAAACAGAAACGCAACTTGTTTAAGTGCGCATTAAAAAGAAACAGCTATTTCTCTATAAGCATTACATAGCTTCTTTTTATTTTATTTTTATGGCTGTGATTCCAGAAACACATGTTTTCAGCGCTTTGTTTTTACTTGGCGGGAAATTATTTCGTAGACACAGGAAAACAAATATACAAAAACATATGTGTGAGTAAGCAGTTTTTAATTTGTATCATGGTAAACTTTCCCACCTATTCGAACAAAATATCGCACCGAGGCAATGACAGGATGTTAGCAAATGCTTAATGTCATCCCAGCTTGCTGAACACTTATCACAATAAAAAAAACAGACTCGCTTCAAAAACTTGCTCGTTTAAACAGGTTCTGAAAAACATCAGTGTAAATAAGTGACGATAACTCAATTATAAAGCCATTTAGTTGATGATCGCATCACTTAGCTAGGGCACGGGATAGATATATCGTGAAACTTTGCTGATTTTTAAACAATATCCTTGCATTTCAAAGCAAAAGAGAGAATAATGACAGTATGAAAATCTGTCTGCAACTTGAGGGACGAACCATGCGCTCTGCAAGTAGGGCTTCCACCATTAGCATCTAAAAGAATGGCGGCACGTTTTAATACGCCTGGCGATATGCGGCAAATCGGTTCGTTTAATATCCCTGGACCCACGATTCAAGGTGATGTATTCAATTATCTTCAAAAAAAAAGAAAGAGTGGTAATATTAGTGGTATTGCATTTTAGTACCGTAGATCGGGGATATTGTTCAAAAAGCTGTCTTTGTTGATATGCATGCCTATTGTTTATTTGGGCTGCAATGAGCAGTTGTTGCCATACATAAATTTCCTTTACATAAACTTGTTTATAGGATCTGACATTCCTCATCCATCACATTGTTGTCGCAAAGCACGCCATAGCGGTCTGCATCTACAATGTGATTGCAGAGCGTGTATATAGCGGGCCACCCACGCAACATCGAGCAGTTTGTTTTTAAAGTGGGCGCAGAATACCCAGGAATAACGTTCGCCATTTTTTGAACGTGGACCTGTATCGAGGAACATGGGTGTGGTCGCAATTCGCCCCTATAGAAATGCTCCCACCGTGGCAGCCGTAAGACGTGTGCACGAGCAAATTCACACATGAGCACATACACACATTAACACAAACGCCCCTCCGCACACCTAAGGTTGAGTGATAGAACATACGTTGGGAAAAATTCAAGTAAACATTCAGTCAAACTGCGTTAAGGGAAATTAAAAGTGGCGTTAATTATCCACTGGCAACCGTGCACTTCAAGCAAGACCTATCTGAGTTTTGAGTTTTCGCGGCTCATGACCTCTAAAAACACTCTCGCATTTCAAATTACTACCTCGTGTTAGAGTAAAAGGTGGAACATGGCAGAGTTTTACCACCACCTCTGAGGAACGTAGAAAAAGGATGTCAAAATTCAGTTTTATTCTATCACGTGATTTTTAACCTGAGTTTCATAGTTGATTACCACGCGGTTCCAAGCTGCAGCTGCTCCGGTGGCTTTTGTCCCATACCCCCCGAGCGATGCTCTCAGTGAATCGTTAAGGTAGGCGAGGACTACAGATAGTTTTTTTTCCTTCAAAATTTGGTATGGCATTGTCGCACCTCAAGACTGAACTCCAGTCAACGCACTTTCACTGGAACTGGGAGCAGCATAAGCACAATATGTGAGGAAAGCATTCTGTGAACAACAACAACTAAAATAAGGAACAAAGACGACGAAGTCGCACTCCTTTTTTTATCTTTCTTGTCTGGCTTTTCGAATCCTTTTGCCTTTTTCACTTTTTCATTTATGTACGTTTAATGTCGTTCCCCTCGGACTTTTATTTTTCTCTCTTTTTAGGTAGCATTGTACTTTAATATTCTTTATAAGCGCACAGAGTGACAAATCCCCTTGCAGATATGTGCCAAGGTCTGATAGGTGACAAAACGAAAGAAAAATTGCCCGCAGCTTCCCTCGGGGGAACACTGAGGAGGATGCGGAGCATATAATTGGTTAACGGGGTGTTAAAGTGCGACTTACTTGGGTCGATGGCTAAATTGGTTAACGTGGTTGTAGGAGGGGGTGTTAAATGAGTGAACACGTACACACGTATGCGAAAGGGCGGCGCTGGTCGAAGGGACGTCGATCATTGTGTTTGTGGATTCGTTGGAATTCATTTCACCGCGACCTTGGACGTCGACGCGCCGTACAAACCAACCGACGAGCGGCAACTGAGCGAGCGAACGCCGACCTTGAGTATATATACAGCGCGACGGCGCCTGCACTGTCAGCTGTCGAATGTTCGAGAAGGGGGAGAAGCGCAACGGCGCATGCGCGCGCGTCAGCTGCCGATGTTCTCGAAGCGTGACGGCGCATGCGCGTGCGTCAGCTGCCGATGTTCTCGAAGCGTGACGGCGCATGCGCGCTACATTATACAGCTAGCGAATGTTCGTGAAGAGGAGAAGCGCACGCGGTGTGTAGAGGAGGAAGGGTGCACAGATGGTGGAGGAGTGAAGCGCGCGCGGTGTGTAGAGGAGGAAGGGATGCACAGATGGTGGAAGAAGGAGGAGGAAGCTTGCGGACGGCGCCGCACTACAAGCCTCGAGTATTAGATGCTCCGCATTTAAAACCTGCTGGAAAGTTGTCCTGCATATGTTCGTAAATTGTTGGCTTTAGCTGTAAGCACGAGAGCAAATTTTTACTTTGACTGGTAGGTGGTAAAAAAAAGAACCAAGAAGAGGTTTTGCGCTAGAGGACAAGGGGTTTACCCAGTTCTTGAGGTTAATACAGGTTATTTTCGTTTACGGTGTCCCTTCAACCAAATGGAGAGATTACCAAGGAGACTATGTTCAGAAGCACCTATGTGCTTTCGTTCTATGTGCTTTCGTTCTCATTTTACCACTGTACAAAACAATTAGGCAAACTTGAAACTCTCCATTACATTTGAGCGATATCTTGAAGAATGAGAAAAGTCTCATAAATGTGGAAGTACATTAAGTTACTGCTTGTTTCGGGCTTCTATTACGACCAGCTTTTTCGACATTACACGTCTCTTGGGAATGCGCATAGACTAATGGATCATTTATAAGCCGACTTAATTGTGCACAGCTACGGCTCAGCTCGATCGAGCTGACGAAAAATCTCGCGCAGAGCTTGCAATTCATCCTCGTAAAGAGCTCCATTATTATGGTCTTTTGTCGATATTTGCTGCTAGACATTAACACTGCATCATATAAGCAAGCATTCAATGCCGCAGAACTAAAGTAGAGGATTTTGTGTAGCTATTTTGATAGATTTATTGTTTTTAGGAGGCGCCCATATTATATTCAAGGGTCTGCTTCTTACCCTTAATTTTTCTCTGTAGCTATATCAATAGAGTAAATATAACAATAACACCTTCCCGTAGGTCGTTAGGAAAAATTAATTGATTGGGATAGCAATTCTGCGTACACATAGGACACATTTTGCTCATCACTGTCACCTGAAATGGCTTCGTACGAGGTGTGCTTTAACTAGTTCCTTCGCTATGAATCAATACGTAGCACGAAGATTGCCGCACTCTTCGTATCGACCGAGTTACCGTTCGGCGGGATTTCGTATACAGCTACGCCAGGTCGGATCTGGCCGCTTACCTAGATTTGTGCAACATTTTAAGTTATTCGTATCGCATTATTACCTTTGCCTTTTTTTTCTCTTTTTTGCTACCACCATGGAGTGTAGCATTTGTTAGCGCCGTACGTCTCACTAAAAGTGAAATGATAAAGCCCAAGGCTCTCAAAAGGAAAGTGAACAGCCTGTTTCAGGGCGAGGGTTCACGGCAGGCAATATATGCTGTTCCTCGACAAAACCTTATCATACGTTTCGTTCCATTAAACTCATGGAAGTTGTTGGAATAAAAATACGCAGCGTTGAATCACGAGAAGAGAGAGAGAGCGATAAATAGAGAGGAAAGGCAGGGAGGTTAACCAAGCTTGGCTCGGTTGGCTACCCTACACTTAGGGTGGGGGAAAAGGAGAGTAATAGAACGGAAAAAGATAGATAAGAAGAGGAGTATGAAAGAGAACCATGAATAGTCGAGAAAGGGCCTTTCATGGCACCTCCTCTCGATGCATCATAATCAAACCTGCAGCGGGACAGGGCGGTTGTGTGCACGTCTGTTGTGAGTGTTGATGTTTTTATTTTTTTGCACACTATCTTCTTTACGTTACCTAGTGAGTTCCATAGCACGAAACAATATCTACAAGAGCAAACGGCTGGAATTTCCAAAGCAAGCTTTTTTGCCTTTTTAGCAAGAGGATCTAGATATCTATCTCGATTAACCAACCATCTTCACTGTTTGCTGCAGACACGACGGCATACGAAGCTTCTACTCAGGTAAACATGCCATATGTTACACTTATTCCACCACTTACACTTCACCAGGTATTTTGTCAGTGACGCTAAACAAAATTAGTCAAGTGGGCCCGGTGACTTATGCTGTAGCCTTGTTTACTGCTAGATGAAATGCTGAAGTGTGCAGATCCGTATTATGCCACCGTTGAGGGAGGCGTTGTTCGTGGTAAACATTAGTGGTAGAAGTGGTCATAATCGGTGTCTGTTTTGAATTTTGGCAACCATGTGCTCGCGGTGCCGAATTGATTGATTTGTGGGGTTGAACGTCCCAAAACCACCATATGATTACGAGAGACGCCGTAGTGAAGGGCTCCGGAAATTCCGACCACCTGGGGTTCTTTAACGTGCACCCAAATCTGAGTACACGGGCCTACAACATTTCCGCCTCCATCGGAAATGCAGCCGCCACAGCCGGGACCCGAAGGTCGCGGGTCAGCAGCCGAGTACCTTAGCCACTAGACCACCGCGGCGGGGCTCGCGGTGCCGAAGAATCGAAGTGTTTTATTTCTCACGGCTCAGCATTTTTTTCTACGGTACATTGTGCATTCGACAACCCACCTTTTGGTTCAGGAATGCTTCGTTTGAGCTCGTCGATAACACAAAAGTCATGGTGGCCGATCACCACTCAGCAGCTCTCGTCTCATTTTAAATATTGAAGATTGGGAATATTGCGAAAGCTTCGGATAGTTCAACAAACAGGAAATTTTGACAGTGACCATCTCGAGAAGTAAGGAGCGAGTGGCACGAAAAATCCCCATTATGAGAATACGTCGCCATACGTGTCGTCCTCGAAACATCACATGCTTACTCACGTGACGTCACCACGCAGAAGAATTCTCATGTCGTCACGACGTCACAACTTTTGTTGTGACGTAATGGGATGCAACAACACATGATACCGTGGAAGCCCCTTTTTTTGTGTGGTGAAACAAAGAAACCAGAGAGCGTGTGATCACGAGAAAAAAAATGCAGACGACTCTTGGCAGACGCCCGTGGCGGCACGGCTCGTAGTTTCTGCAGCTCTATGCATCCACTGAGAAAACAAATAAGATGTCTTTGTCCTCGAACCGTCTCAGGTTCGAGGGAGCCTGAGAGCTTTCAGCCCGGCATCGAAGTGAATAAACAAACAAGTGTGTAGGTTCTTCCACATGACTTTCGCCAAAATAATTCTTTCTCAGTGAACATCGTTCTACTCTAATGAACACCAATTACCTCACCAAAAAAGATCATGCCAAAAAAAAAGAACGCTAATATTGTCATGGGGTCGTGACGTGAACGAAGGGAAGAGACTCCCCGTCAAAGAAGAAACTGTTTATTCGAGCTGAACTTGTGGCCACGCAAGAGAACAGTAGGACTGATAGCGGCAAACAGAGCGTCGGCCATCGATTAACTGACAAGTTGCGAATCTTGTCGGCATTTATACCTTTGCCATCAAATATTCTAGTGGTATCGCTAGCGGCGCCGTAGGTCCCCGAATGATCTTTGACGTTTCCGAAGTGGGTGTAATGTTAACGAAACGATCTACTAAAGCCTCGAAGCTTCTCGTACATTGTTTGCATAGGTGCGGTTTGCGCTGAACGTAGCGTAACGGGGTGATTAAAAAACTTGAGGAAAGGAACATGCCAAAAAGGCATCGTCCTGATGCTTTAAAAGACAAAAGTACAATAATGAAAATGACGATAAATGATTGATATGCGGCATTAAACGCTCCAAAATCATCATATGATTATGAGAGACGCCGTAGTGGAGGGCTCCGGAAATTTCGACCACCTGGGGTTCTTTAACGTGCACCCAAGTCTGAGCACATGGGCCTACAACATTTCCGCCTTCATCGGAAATGCAGCCGCCGCAGCCGGGATAATAAACGATACAGCATCAACAACAAAATGCAGTCCTCAGGTTCGAGCATGAAATGGCTTGAGGCGCACGACATGGACGGCTTCAGGTCGAGCACGGCGCCGTTGAGAGGTCGTAATGCCGTCGGGAATGACCCCGTTGTCGAGTGGGCCGAGACGTCGAATTACTCTGTACAGTCCTACTCTGTACAGTCCGAAGTACCTTCGCAGAAGTTTTTCATTGAGCCCACATGAGCGTATCGGCGTCCATACCCAGACACGGTTCCCGGGCTGGTACTCAACAAAGCTTCGTCGAAGATTGTAAAGACGGCTGTCGGTCGCCTGCTGATTTTCGATGCACAGGCGGGCGAGTTGACGAGCTTCTTTCGCGCACTGAAGGTAAGGGGTGACGTCGAGGTTTTCTTCGTCAGCGACGTGTAGAAGCATAGGGTCGAGGGTCGTTGCCGAGCTCCTTCCATAGATCTACTTGTACGGTGTCAGCTGCATCGTTTCTTGGATGGCCATATTGTACGCGAAGTTCACGTACGGAAGGATGGCGTCCCACGTCTTGTGTTCGACGTCGAGGTACATGGCCAGCCTGTCGGTGATTGTCTTGTTCAGCCGCTCGGTGAGACCATTTGTCTGTGAGCGGTACGCGGTGGTGTGGCGATGGCTTGTCTGGCTATGTCTCAAGATCGCTTGAGTAAAATCAACAGTAAAGGCCGTACCTCTATCGGTGATGACAACCTCTGGGGCGCCAGGACGAAGGAAGATGTTCTATACGAAGAATTTGGCTACCTCTTAGGCGATACCTTTGGGTAGGTCCTTTGTTTTTGCGTAGCGGGTGAGGCAGTCAGTAGCTACGACGATCATTTTGTTTCCCGAATTTGACGTTGGAAACGCCCCAGTAGGTCCTTCCCAATTTGTTGGAAAAGACGGCGAAGTGGTTCGATCGGCTGGAGAAAGCCTGCTGGCCTTGTCAGCGGTGTTTTGCGTCGCTGACAGTCTCGACATGTCCTCACGTAGCGAGCAACGTTGGTGGTAAGGCGCGGCCAGTAGTACCTTTCTTGTATCCTTGCGAGCGTGCGTGAAATACCAACGAGTCCTGCCATTGGACCGCCGTTGGATCGTCGTGCAGGGCCTGGAAGAGTTCTGGTCGCAGAGCTAAAGGCACCACAAAAGAGTATTTGGCTCGAAGCGGCGAGAAGTTCTTCTTTCGCGGAAGGCCGTATCACAGTAAAAATGACTTAAGTGCTCGCTTGAATACCTTCGAAACAACGGAGGTCCTGCCCTCAAGGTATTTGATTAGGCCCCTAAATTCTGAATCAGCTCACTGGTTTTCAGCGAAGTCGTCGGCAGTAATTGTTGCCAGGAAGCAGTCGTCATTCAGACCTTCGGGCGGTGGTAGGTCGACGGGGGCTCGAGACAGGCAGTCCGCGTCGGAGAGTTCCATGCCGGACTGGTAAATGACGGTAATGCGTATTCTTGAAGTCTCAGGCTCCATCACGCAAAGCGACCTGAAGGGTCCTTCAAGTTAGCTAGCCAACACAAGGCGTGGTGGTCGCTCTCAACTTTGAAGGGCCTGCCGTAGAGGTAATGACAAAACTTTGTCGTCGCCCAGAAGATCCCAACGCCCTCCTTTTCTGTTGTGAAATAATTGCTTTCAGCCTTGCATAGTGAGCGGCTGGCGTAACAACTTTTTCCACTCCGTCAATTTTCTGCACAAGAACGGCGCCGAGTCCTCCACTGCTTGCGTCAGTGTGCGCTTCTGTTCGGGCAGTTTCATCGAAATGCGCGAGTAACGAAGGCGTTGGGAAGTGTCGTTTTAGTTCCCCAAATGCTTCCTCCTGTAGGGTTTCCCACTTGAGCTCGACGTCAGTCCTCGTAAGGTTAGTGAGTGGCTCGGCGATGCGGGCAAAGTTTTTGATGAAGCGCCTGTAATAGGCGCACAGGCCGAGAAATTGACGTATGGGCTTTTTGTCAACGGGCGGCGGAAATGCCGGGATGGCGGCTGTCTTCTGAAGATCGGATCTTACTCCGGATATGTTTATCACGTGGCCCAAGAACAAAAGTTCCTCGTAAGCAAGGCGTCATTTTTCTGGCTTCAGGGTGAGTCCGGAAGTATTGATGGCTTGAAGTGCAGTTTCAAGGCGCCGAAGATGATCGTCTAAGCTTGAGGAAAACACGATGACGTCGTCTAAGTAAACGAGACAAGTCTGCCACTTCAATCCTGCCAGCACTGTGTCCATAACACGTTGAAAAATTGCAGGTGCTGAGCAAAGACCGAAGGGCACAACCTTGAACACGAAAAGGCCGTCTGGTGTTATAAACAACGTTTTTTTTCGGTCGCTCTCGTCGACATCGATTCGGCAATAGCCAGTCTTGAGGTTCATCGACGAAACGTACTTCGTGTTGTGGAGTCGATCTAAGGCGTTGTCTATCTGTGAGAGATGATAAACATGTTTTTTGTGTGTGTGTGCGATTTTGCCGAGGCAGCGATAATCGACGCAGAAATGCAGGGTTCTGTCCTTCTTTTTCACTATCACCACAAGTGACGCCCACAAACTCTTAGAAGGTTGGATGACGTCGCGTAGCATTTCATCGACTTGTCTTTTAACGGCCTCGCGTTCTCGGATGAAAACTCTGTTAGTGGTCAGGCGTTCTCATCTGTTATTACGCAACGTTTCGCGACAATGGTCTAGCGAATTTTCGAAGATAAGAAAACGCAGTCCTTCTATTGCAGGAGTAGGGCCTTGAGTTGTTGGTGCTTATGCTTCGGAAAGTTCGAATTGACGTCGAGATCTTGGTGAGAAGCTTTGTTCCACGGAGTAGGTTTTGTAGAATTGGCGAAGGCAAAAGCATTGCTGACTTCCATAATTTCGTCGATGTACCCGACCGTTGTAGTTTTGTTGACGTGTTTGTACTCGTTGCTGAAATTGATGAGCATAACTGCGGCTTTTACTCCCTGTAGATCAGCGATTCATTTCGCAACACAAACCACACCGTGGAGGTTCAGAAAGTCCATTCCAAGAATAACATCTCTTGAGCAATGCTGCAGTACGACGAAGCTTGCGGGATAAATGCGGCTGTTATTGGTCACTCTGGCTGCACAGATTCCCGCTGGTGTTAGTAGGTGACCTCCGGCTGTACGGATTTCCGGGCCTTCCAGAGCGGTTAACTTACTTCAACATCGCGGCGAAGTCCCACTAATGACGAAATAGTCGGCTCCGGTGTCTCCGAGAGGTGTTACGCTGTGGCCGTCAATGAAAATGTCGAAATCGCTAGTTCGTCACCTGGCGTTGTGGTTGGGTCGCGGCGATCGATAACGGCTACGAAGATTTGCTCCGCTGCCTCCACGTTGTGTCGTGACATCTTCTGCAGGCTGTGAAGGTTCGATGTCAAGACCGTTTTCGTCTTGCGACAGGTGCTTTCGATTTCGTGGTGGCGTCGTCATCGTCGACAGTGGGGGATCTTCGGTAGTTCATCGTACAGACCCCGCACCTCCATCGCTTGCTGCCCTTAGTTTTCCGAATAGGGGCCGTTCCACGCGCTACCCGCACAGCCACAACGCACGTGTCAGAGCCGCCGCCGCATGCAAGCGGGGGACAAATAAGCCAATTGGCGACGCTCTTTCACCCTCCACTTGGGTGCGACAGGTGTGCTGGTACGTGGGTTGCGGCTGTGCGGCTAGCACATAGAACGGCCCTAAGGGCTCGAAGATCGGCCCCGAACAGAGCCGGTGTACTGCTCTTGGTGCGATGAGGCGTAGTGGCCCGGCGACGGCAAACGATAAGGTCGTCGGGGTGTCGACTGCGCTCCCGCGAGGTAGTCGGCAATGTCATGCGGTCGTTCACCCTGTTATGGGCATGGCGCGTAATGTCGAAGCCCCGTAGGCCCATCTGTCGGTATGGGCAATGGCGGTAGGTGTCCCCGGCCTCGCCGCCCTGTCGCACTTCCGTCGCCAGACGAAAGTGCGAACGCCGATCGTACTGGCGGGTACGCATTTCTAAAGTCCTCTCAATTGTCGTGGCCCCAGAGACAAACTCTTGAACGGTTTTTGGTATGTTCCGCACCAGCCCAGCGAAGAGGTCGTGCTTCACCCCTCGCATGAAGAAACGGACTTTCTTCTCCTCGGACATGTCAGGGTCAGCGTGGCGGAAAAGGCGGGTCATTTCTTCCGGAAAATGGTGACAATTTCATTTGGCAGTTGCACCCGGGTCTCCAGCAATGCAGCGGCCTTCTCGTTGCGTGAGGCGCTTGGGAACGTTTGCAGGAATACTCTGCAGAAAAGATCCCTTGTTTGAAGGGTAGACTCCTGATTCTCGAACCAGGTCCTTGCTGCGTTTTCCAGATAAAAGTAGGCGCGTCAGAGCTTCTATTGCGCGTTTTAGTGGTTGAGGGCGACCACTCGGCCGAATGTCTCTAGCCAGGTCTCCGGGACTTCGAAGGATAACCTATGGAAATTTTGTGGTTCCCTTGGCTGCTGCATCACGATCGCGGGCTGTCGCGCAGCAGTTGTCATCATTGCCACGGTCGAGCTCATGGTCTTGGTCTTCTGAACCATGTCTTGCAGAGGCCCATACTCCGGAGATAAACCCTGCTGCCTGTGGCTTGTTCGGTGCTCGTGGCTACCGTCGCTGTCTTCTTCGCGATGTGGGCAGGGTTCACGGCTTGACGGAGGCGTCCGGTACATAAAGCAGCACCTCCACCAGATGTCTCGGAGTCGTGACGTTAACGAAGGGAGCTGACTCCACGCCGAAAAAGAAACTGTTTATTCGGGCTGAACTTGTGGCCATGAAAAAGAACAGTAAAACAATTGCACTGATAGCGACGAACAAAGCGTCGGCCGTTGATCAACTGACAAGCGGCGAATCTTGTCGGCAGTAAGACGGTAAGTTGGGCCAGTTGGTTAGGATCCATTATAAACTTATTTACAGCGCAACACTAGAAAACACATACAGGGAAGCAGCAAATGAGAAAGAAATGACGGCGCTGACTCACAGCTGTTGTTTATTGAAAAAAACGGGGCGAAATGTGTATATATATATATATATATAGGTACTGGCAGCTTACATCACGACATGCACCGAACAAGAGGTGCACCGAGGTAGCGTTGTTACACTTATGGCGATAGTCAAGATTGGCCTAAATACCTTAATTATTTTTCATGCAGTGTGACGGATGGTTGCACTTGCTACACCTAATCCTAATATGATATGCCTCAGTGATTTCTCTTGTTAGTTAGTTAGGATGCTTGAAGATGATGGTGGTTATCTCAAAAATGGGACGACAACCGTATGACCTGCAATGTTCCGGTAGATGAAGCTGCGCGACCCCTTGAAGAGATGACTATTGCTCCCTTAAACGAAAATTCACACATCATTTCGTTTGTCTCACGTACTCCCTACTAAGGACAAGTCTGAATGGTGGCGACAAGTTAGGTGGCTTAAGGTCCTACTTCGTATTGCGTGTTCGAGTCATCTGGATCACTACCCGGGTTAACGCCGGTACAGACAGTGGTGCAACACGGCTGAATTCACCAGCGAGTTTCTCTGACGCATTGTACGTTCGACGCTTCCGGTGAAGAAGGAAGGAAACCTGGTACAAGGCCACTTACATAACCTTAGCGCAACGCTTATACCGGAGGAACACGAGAAGGCGCTGAAACTTGACCCGCAGTACTGCTTCGAACCTCGCCTGAATCCCTTTGAAAAGGTAGCCACAGCGAGGGCGATCTAAAAGTGTGCCAAGGAGAATGAACGTTCAGGGGGTGTTTCGAACTGTGTTGATACTATTGCCGGAACGGGAAAGGCGCGGGGCGGCATGGACTCGCCAAGGTGGCTAGTTGATTTTCGTTGTGAAAACAAACTGCATGTACTAGTAGCCGACAAAGAAGGATACTTTGCCATTATGAATCCTGAAGCGTATTCACAGAAGAGTGAGGCAGCAAGCAATTAAGAAGAATTTCAGGCGTGTCAGTGTTAATGCCACAGATGTAAAACACCGATCGTTTTCTATATTAGAGGGAATGAATCTGAAACGTTTGGCAGCTAGCGTAAAGAGGGCGAAAAACCTGGAGTTAAAGGTTTTTCTTTATGGTGAAATCGCACAAGGAAGACATGCCTTTCCGACCTATAGTCTCGGAAAAAGGTAGCTGGCAATTAGATGTTTTGCGTTTTCTGCAAAGGAACCTAGCACTCCTGAATATTTTTTACCCTTTCCGCATACCGAATTCCGATTCTGTGTGCGAGTACCTGAAAAATAACTCGATGAGCTTACGTAGTGCCTTCAGCGTCGACGGGGAAAATTTATATTATTCCCTTCCGCATTGCCAGGTTATGAAATGCGTAAAAGCCTGAATTGTGTTTGACAACGATGAGGAATCATTCATCGATGGTTGCGGTACTTCTTTAAAATCATTTTTCGAACTTTTGCCGTTTTACCTGGAGGGTACCTTTGTGTATTGGCGGGGTGATCTTTATGTACAAAAGTCTGCTGTCTGTATAGGGTCGTGCGTTGCCCCTATCATTAGTGACATTGTTTTAGGCTACATTGACAGGCAGCTTGAAGGTCACCTCAGTAAATGCTGCAGTGCTGATTTTTGTTACGTCGACGATTTTGTAATTTTTTCCCACAATGACATTCACCATAAGGACATTGATCACATTCTCAATTTGTTCAGTCAGCATGGTATACGCCTCACCTTCACTCACGAAGGCTCTAAGGATTACGAGCTACAGTTTCTTGACCTAAAGCTAACCTTTGGTAAAAATAATTTGTGTTCAAAATGTGACCCAAGATCAGTGAAGCCTATCTTAAACTACAAGTCTGGCCATTCTAAGATTGTGAAGAGAGCGATTGCAAAGACAATCTTAAATGCATCGCTCAGGAAATCCTGTGTGCACGTGTCGTATACTGCTTTTCATAACCAGGTAAAACGCTTAGTAGATGCTGGGTATCCTGACAAGGTGATTTCGTCTGTGTGTGAGTCGATGGTTCGGAGCGTTAAGCTCGTGAAACACAGAGGAGCTCAAGAAAATTCTGATGGAAAATGAAACAGAGCAGTTTTTCCTTATGTACACAAATTGGCGCATGGGCTGAAAAACGTAGGCTCAAGGTATGGTGTCGACATTCTTTTTTCCACCAAACATAAGGTAGGTCACATTTGCCCGATGGTTGATAATGCGCTGAGGAACAAACAAGCCAAAGGTATATGCGCTGTGAATTATAAGAACAATTACATCGCGTGCGTAAAAAAAGCTGTGTATGTAACTCCATTGTCGTGTGGTAGGGAGTACGTGGGACAAACGAAATGATGTGTTAACGATCGTTTAAGGGAGCATGCGTTATCTCTTCAAGGGATCGCGCGACTTCATCTGCCGGAACATTGCAGGTCATGCGGTTGTCGTCCCATTTTCTAGAGTATCACCATCATCTTCAAGCATTCTAACCAACTAACACGAGAAATCGTTGAGGCATATCATATTAAAATTAGGGGTAGCAAGTGAATTAGTGAAGCATCCGTCTAACTGCATGAAAAAGAATTAAGGTATTTAGGCCAATCTTCATTATCGCCATACGTGTGACAACGCTACCTCGGTGCACCTCTTGTTCTCTTGTTCTGCCAAACTTAAGCTGCCAGTACCTACATACATACATTTCGCCCTATTTTTTCTAATAATCAACAGTTGCTAGTCAGAGCCGTCTTTTCTTTCTCTTTTGCTCCTTCCCTGTCTGTGTTTTCTGGAGTTGCGCTGTAAATACGTTCACGATGTATCTTGTCGGCAATTATACTCTTGCCATCGAATACTTTAGCGTTACAGCAAGCGGCGATGTAGGTTCCCGAATAATTTGTGGCGTTCGCGAATTAGACGTAATCTAAGAAAACGATCTACTAAAGCCTCGAAGCTTCTAGGACATCGTAGGCGCGGATTTCGCTGAACATAGAGTAACGGGCTGATAACAAAGGTTGAGGAAAGGGACGTGGCATTATAAATAATATTAACGCACGTAAAGAAAACTAACAGCTGATTTCCATGAAAGCTAGCGTAGATTCTGATGTTAACAACGGCAGGCTTTAGAAAGTGTTATGGTGGAGCGTTTTTCCCACTACTCAATAAGAAAATGCGGTAAATGTATCAATTTAGCTTATGACTTCGGCGTAAAGAATCACGATGCCCTCAGTGGTCTTTTCAGATATTTTAATAATTAACAGTGAAAAAAAATATATTTTCATTCCCTCAATTTTGATTAGCGTAGATTCTAGCGAAGTGTTAGGCAGTGAACGTAGCCAATAAACTTGTGTGTGCTGATCCTAGTATTGATTTCGCAGCAAACAAATGAAAGCAAGACTGCAGGGGCTGTTTTTGTCATAGGATTCCACTCACCATCACGCGGCGACTAGAAGTTCTTTTTTTTATTCACTCTTTCGCAAAAGTTCTTAAGTCATTTCGCAAGTGTTGGTGTTCTCCAATGTTAGCGAAAGAAATGAACAATAGATAACATACACTTTAGCAACGACATGTAGCCATACCTCGCACATGCTCTTTTGCCATTCGTGTACGTACAGCGTACAAGCTTTTGTTACTGAAGAAATGAAGTCGTGGACAGATTTTCTGCCGAGCACTGTAGAAATCACGACCAATACTCAATTTCGACAGCGTTCTTTTATAGAATCTTTGCACAATGCTTCCTCTTGATTGCCTGCACGTTCAGAACACCACCTACAAACTTACGGCTCGCACAGGAAGCTGTGTCCAAAGTAGAGATGCAAGAGCAGCCAACGAAACCGAAAACGAGAACTGTAAGTGAGGTTACAAGAAACAATGAGACCTAATTGGTTCAGAATCATCACCCCGTTCAGAAACTTTCGCTGGAGCGATTCAAACGTTTTGTACCAGCCAGGCTGATTTTGCCAAAATGTTCACATTCTGCATATCATAATTTGTTCAACTGTGTCACGTAATAGGTCTAAGTTTAAAGGGCAGTCTCTCGTTTCGTGCTTCTTTCATTATTTAAGATGCACTGCACAGAAGTTTACTTCTTCGATCTCATCCGGTCTTAAGCAATAAGGCTGTCTCACGTATTGCGTTTTATTTTCTTAGAATGCGCTACACAAAACGCATACTTGATTGATTTCAGCTGGCCTTGAAGAGTTTTTTCTAAGTCTGCCATTTTCTAGCTTTTAGGCATTGAGATGCACAATGCGGATGCAACGAACTACTGAAGGTCGCTTATATTAACTTATTTATATACAATCCAATGAACTGCACACAACTAATGCGGTAAAATTAGATAAATTGCTGTGATTTGTGCCTGTCCCAAGCTCCCTATCCGTGCCACCGCTATCTGTTTTCACCGCCTGAACTACGGCCTTGATATACGGCTCCTTCATCTGGGGAGTTGTTTCGCGGCAAATGGTTTTTCTTCTAAGACAGCGCCAAGCTACAAAATGACGTGAGTATTGGCAACAAATGGCCTAGTAAATAAAAAAAGGCAAGTGCTAGTAGATTTTCGTCATGTTTGTTGGATCGAAAATTTTCTCTTTGACCTCTAAACACGAACCTTAAAGTCCCCGGAGTCCGTTACATTCACCAGAGAACTGCTGGTGACGTACTTTGTCAATGTCTTACCGCTGTTTCTTTCTTCTTGCTGCTCGTCACCACTGACGTCGAAGTAATGTGAAAACTTTACAGTTCGTTCATTCTGTGCGCGCGTACCATGCGCGAGCTTGAAAAATGTTTTTTGATGTTGCTTTTTGCTTTTGCTCTCGTGCTTTGGGATTTGCTTGATGAAAGCACGGAAATTACAAGAAGTACCGATTCATGACTGATAACTCAATAAACTTGTACCCTCCGGAAGAAGGCAAAGACATTTCTTTGTACTCTCGATTCACTAGGGTCATGCAGGTAGTTGATGATGTACCTTCATAAGTAGACTTTTTGGGTAAGTTTTCGAAGAACACGGAAACATTTGCGTGTTCTTTTTTGTCAAGCAACAAGACAAAAACATAATTACTGCACTTGTGGCTCCTGTTGCTCTTTTTTTATTGTTAATAAATACACGCGAGATTTCATGTGCATTCTCGCTGTCTTGAAAATATGAAATTTCATGCACGGCGTTTTACGCCTAGTGTATCAAAGTAAAACATTATTTTAATTACAGTACCTCGGGACTCTTATTTTTTTAGTTCACTATACTGTGGTAGGGGTAAAAAGAGTTATTAACCTGCATATTTAGACTGGTTCTTTGACGCAGTTGAGGAACAGCTATTCAGCTTCTTCGCTACCAAAAATACAGATAGCTTTATTTCTTGCATGATCTAGAACACAGATTTTTCCTTCGTTAAGCTTTATGAAAATGTGCACAAAAGCTCAATTTACCTGGACGCATAGGAGGGCACAAAAATAGTAGAAGCAGTAACTAGATCCGTGCTGTATTCCGCGAAAAAAATCTAAGCTTGATTTAATAATTAAGAACACCACAGATAATAAAAACGGGTTGTCATGCATGATCTTGTTTTATATATTCCTATGATAAGTACTGCCCTTCAAAGAAGAGTCTGATTATAAATGCATAAACTAGTGCGAGCGTGTTTTGTAATGCAATGAACATTTAGTGTTCAATTTGAAAAATAAAAAGCAATAAAACTGAATGTTACGAAAAAAATATAACTGCCCACTCTCGTGGAGAATGCGTGCGCCTTAAAATTGCAATATTACGGACCCCTAAGCAGGAACATGTTTAATAGCAACACATCTTGGCAAAATTCGCATATTCCAAATTGTTTCTTCATGCCTGCGCAACAAAAATATTATCTTCAAATAAACACTGTTTCGACTCAGCCTGGTAGTCCTGAGTGAAAGTGAAAGGCAGCATAAATATTTTTAGCATTTTATATTCACGCTCAATATGACTTCCAACAACGTGGGCATCAGTGACGGGGTCGCAAGGCCGAACGGTGACACCAGAACACGTTCAGGTGGTTTAAAACTAGCAGTAACCAAGGCAGTGTATACTTTTTATTTTTTTGAAGATGATAGCCTTTCTTGGGGACCTTCGGCGCACATATTTTGGCCTGTCTGTCTGTCTGTACAATTGTCTGCTTGTCCGCGTTAATGACACCCCAAATGGCACCAAACGATACCTTGAAAAGCCAACCCCATCAGCAGCGCCTCAATATTGCTCAAGTTGTAGCGTTCACACTTGAGCGAGTGTCAATTAAAAAGCACTGATTGCGCATATCTGAGGCACCAAAATATCAAGTTGATATTTTGTATGTGTGTTTTTATGCTAGAGAAGGCCCACATAAGTAATTCTAAGGACTGTAGCGTTTATCACGCTGCGCTCACAGTGCAACGAGATGCTCAAAAAGGCAAGTGTTTCCAACGCTTCGCTAAGACGACACGGCGGTGGCACCTGCCCATCGCTTCGCGTTGTACATATTATTGCCTTCGATACAGGCGTGCATCTTTCTCCTTGGGAGTGCACACCTTTCTTCGTTTTGGAAGATAACTGCCAGACGGCGCTCGTGGCTAACGTGCCTCGATGCGCTCGTTCGCCTCCACTGCATGGAGAAAGACTCTCTAACGCAGTGCTTCCAGAATACAATTTAACAATTTTCTCGCGCAGAACATCAAATAAACGTTTTGTTCACTCTCTCCACACGCGAGACTATCGTCTTTCGACAACATTTGCAGTGAGACATGCAGATACAAGGTCAATGTTTTGTTGTGTTGGCACCACTTTACGGTGGTGATCTTTGATTTTCGCACTACTGGCTATCCAGAGCGTCAGCCAGCTAGTCGCCGATGGTGTAGCAACCAGCGTCATGGTCACGTGTATGGGAGTCCTTAGAAAACCCGAAGCGGCCCGAAGATTGCGAAACCGAAAGCTGGGAGAGCCAGCTAAACGTAACCAAACGCTACCACTGTGGCCGCAAACAAAACTCATTTTCGCGTGCACAGTCGTTTTTTTAGGCCATGCGCGTTTCAGAACATGTGACATAGTTTATCGAAGCACTGAAGTGGTATCTTCCGGCATACGCACTTGGAATACGACCGTGTCTGCTCGCTGTCAAGTCATTCATCTCTTCTCGTTATGAAGCTTCTTTGGAGATGGGAGTATTCACGTGCTAAGAAGAATGCATTAACGGGTTTGGAGTGTGGTTGCTTTAGAACACTGCGTGCATGACGTCCAAATGGTTCTTAGATCTCTTATATTCGTACATTACGTCAACGTCTTTAGAACGAAGCAAGAAGACGTACAATCAAAAAGGAAGTTTCTCAATTGGATCTTCCATTGCCACTTTTCTGAGTGCCTTGTTTTTCGCTGAATTTAATAGGGCATTGAATGAGAAGCTTGGTGAATTATCTATCGTAATAACTTTTCATTATGCGGAAGATTGTCTGATGATATTCGAAGTGTGATGAGGCAATCTTTAATTCTAAAGTCATGCAAGTGCTACAAACTTTTCGTTAACGCTTCTGTCCACTCGGGGTGCCATACGAGAAGTCGGAAAGGGAGAGCATCCGCTTTCTTTCCCTAACAAATTATTTTTCGAAGTACAACACGTGAAGGCGTTACAAGCCCCGTTCCCAGAAGCATATACTGCCGTTCTCGTCAGCACAACGCAAACTAGTAAAGAAAGCCACCGTACAGTCATGTTTCCAAAACACTTTAGATAGGTCCTGCTGCCACGTTTTGGAAGCCAGTTTTTTTGTTTAGTGTCGTCTTCCTGGTATGGCGTGTATGTATATTTTGTGTACTTGGCAATGTTTTGTACCTTATAAGTGGTATCTTTTGTCACTGTTAAATGTTTTTATCCAGAGTCTACAAACAAGTGTACCCGTTACCCCTTGTTTCTGCCGCTTCAGCTATGTCCTAAAATTTTGCTCTTTGTTTTGTTGCCCATCCAACTTTACCTTTACTCATGTCTTGTATGCCCACCCCTCATGTAATGTTCCTTCTGTTAGGGACCCTTGAGGAAAATAAAATAAAGAAAATAAAAAAGTCTCCTGGCGCAGTCAAACGGCTAAAAAGAGAATGGTATTCCCTCCCTTTGCTCATTGCTGTGGCGGAGGCATTGCACCGGAAAAGAAAGCGTAAGGGCAGTGACGGGAACAGAGAGTGAACCACAGCGAAAAAACGCAAAAAGTTGTTGGGCATTCGGTATATACACTCTGTGTCACATCACCTAATAGAAATAGGACAACGCCTTCAACATGACAGTGCTTTTCAGTGCTCTTGACAAGTTGTACCAGTTGACAAACAGGACATGCCCAATAAAGAGGCACGGAAAGTAGCGCGTGTTCAAGCACGGGATGCAGTACTTCACAGGATGCAGCACAGGATGAAAGCGTGGTGCACAGGATCGCATTGTTTTGTGGTGCATGTTACGTGGGCTAGGCGGGCACATGCCTGAATTAACGCTTACGGAGACACGCGAGTAACGTTCGTAATGGCAAAGATGGCTTCGTGGCACTACACGTGAGCACGTGTGTGTGCTCTCCGCAGTTCGAAAGGACCACAGTACTCGATAGGATGAAAGAAGAGTACGAGCGTATAACTTTTGAGCTGCTGAGATGGCGCTTGAAAGGAACGCGTGCGCAAGGAAGGCATCTGTTGCTGTCATAAAGAGAGCTCTACTTTTTGGGGTGTGAAGGTTGGCGTGGTAGGCTGAGTGATTGTTCATGTTATTTCGTATCCTTGCATCTGTCATATTTTTTTCAATGTTTTTTTTTCTGTTCACTCAGATATATATAATAGCCTTCTCGTCAATAAAATTTATATTGAAGTGAGTGCTTGTCCTGTCGTCTTTCTGCCCGCCGTGTGTTATTTTCCTGCTGTTAATCTCAAGTATGTACAACCAACTATCCCAGTCCGCCACTTTGTTAGTCGGTGTATGTGGGGTTCGGACATCTTTCTTTTTGACCTCTTTCAGTATCTCTAGAGGAATATCCAGGTGAGATCTTCGATAACGAGGAATTGTTGACTATACCTGATTAGAACGATCTTCATACGTACCTTGAAATCCTATCTAATGACAAAGGCGTGAAAGAACTGCTAGTACACTTCTATTTCTTTCGCAACCGTTGGAACAAACTCTGTTGCACAGCATAATCGATTGCGAGGAGGCCATTCCTCGTGTGCCATTGGAAGCATTCGTTGATAGAATTTCGAACTGCTATTTCCTTTCTGCAGAGAGGGTGGCATATACTTGCTGCATGCTTTCCGTGACAATTCTCTACAAGTACATTCGACCTGGCAAGACCGTGCCTGATGACCACGGGATGCGCATTTGCAGCAGTGGTTGTTCTCAGTGAGAACTTTTGCTTAGATGGGATGATAATATGGTGCTGTGAGTGCGCGTGTCATGAAACTTCGATCTACAGAAAAAACATTCGCTTCCGTTGTAAGCCGTGCTGTGTGGCACAGAAGTGGTTCTAGTGCTGGTGCTTTGCGTCCTCACTGCACTTTCACCCACCGGTCATTCTGCGATTGGCTTACATGGCTTTTGAATGTCTTAAGTTCAATACGTGCAAAGGTGAGCAGTTTCTTTAACTTTTAATACAATGTTGTGGTGGCCAGTGCTAGAAACGAGGCTACCCAGGCTTTCATCGTCTGGCTTCACTTTGCTAGTCTATGCTAATACAATCTCGTACGGTAAAGCCTTTTGTAAATACTGATTAGCATCGCAAAAAAAGGTTACCGTTGGTAGGTTTAGTCCTAAAAGACATCAAATGGTGAGATATACAGTATCATATTGTCATCTGAGGATTTCAAATTCACTTCCTGACTTCACGAGAGGGAGATTGCGAAGTGTTGACAGGTGGTGCTTCTCTGTTCCTTTCCGATCTCCGAAGCATTGTTTCAGTAACTATATGACGTTTGCGCAAAGCGTTCGAAAGTCGCAAACCAAGATGTCTATGCTGCCACTTCATCCGCAATATAATATATAAGCTACCACTTCATCCGCATATAATATTAATAGCGTTCATCTCAAAAACGCTCAATGTATTGAGCGTTTTTGAGATGAACAGTTCTCTTGAACGGCTCCCAGAAAGCTGACCATTCATGAATGTCTCCTCTAAATGTTTGGCAGGCCAAAGTTCAGATGTCTTGGGTCAGATCCGGTCGGAGCATTTGGAGCTGCTGAGGTTGCGTTCTGAGGAGCAGTCGCCACTGTACTGCCCGCGTGTTTCAAACTTGCTAGTCTGCATTGAATCTCGACGAGCATGCTTGGTAGCTATACTACGCTTTAACTACATACTCCGTTTTCAGCACCACCTTAGCTTGGTGCTGTTCGAGTGGATTATTAATCTTAGAGAGGTCACTGTTGCTAGCCGGCACTCACCGTGAATTCTTGATCACGACTATACGACCAAGCATGGAATTCCAGTGTGAGAAGGCGCTCAAAGGTGCAAGCCATTTTTAAATCATAAAGTTTCACTACATCATAAATACCAATCAGTTCGGGCTCGTCTGCGGTACAATAGGTCAGTAGTTCTCGTTCTTTCGGTAGAAGTTTCGTATTCTAGGCTCGTCCAGCTGAGCGCTGGATCTTGAGACAATCCATTGGATCATATGTAGAAGTCTGAAATGCACACTGATCAAGAATGATCCACTATCAGTGGTCACCGCCTACAGAGCGAAATTCTAGAGGATCCCCTCGTGTAGAGCAATGAAGGAGGCCTGGCCACACAAGAAATTTAGGCGCCAAATTTAAAGACAACTATCAATCGGCGAAGGAACCAAACCATCAGCCAGTAATCATTTCGACTTCTGCGTTCACCTGAGCTCGGTTATTTTTTTTCTATTTAACAACAGTTTTTCTATCTGATAGAAAAAAACTTCAACCTGCAAACGTCCTCAAACGTTTCGACGTTAGTGGTTCGATGACGAAAATAAACTGAAGTTGCCTAGCAAGTATACTAATCAGGCAGTGAAGCCATTTCCGTACATAAGCTGTTCAAATAAATGTTAGAAGCTCTATTTATTTGATATTCAATAATTAATCAACTCCTTAAGCTTCTTTATGAATCGCATTGGAAAAGCATGCTGCCGATTCGCAAATGGTAACAGTGAATAGTTTATTACAGATGCACTCCTACCATTGTTTTATTTCTTGTGTTCTCCTTAGGAGCTCGCAGTTTACATTCTAAGTGGGGTATGCTGCTGAGAAAGTAACAAAAGGCCATTGCGTTAAGGCAAGTTGACCCTACAGCTTTATGCATTCCGAGTTGCGAGAAGCAAACATAAAGCGTAAGTGTTGTTCCATCGCACAAGATCAAAACATGAATGCTAAACCTCTGCTCTAAAAAAAAACACAGCGCCTCTTCATGATTATTCTCCTCTGCAGTAAGTATAGCATGGTGCTCAATTACTCAAGCTGGGCAAACTTCAATATTTTCAACTAAAGAAATAGTACGGCACGTTTTCCTTCCAACGAGCCTCTTAGCCCCAAGATCTCTGCGCGACGTAATAAACCGCCCCACAAGAAGCCGCGCGTGTCCTTGAATACTTTTTGGCAGTAAAAGCTGAAAAAGGAAAGAAACTTGAGTATTTATTTATTTATTTATTTATTTGCAATACCCTCAGGGCCAAACGGCATTACAGAGGGGAGTGGTTGCGAAAGAAAAGAAAAAAACTTTCACAAATGCAGCGGCGAATCTTACATCGAGCAGAAGATCTTAATTATACAGGTTAGCTAACAGGCTTTATAGCAAACAAAAACGCGGGAATGATGAGAATTACATCAAGGCAGAAAAAACGACAAGAAAATAAATACTGTACAGGAACAACACAGCATCGGGTAATACAATAGTTTGTTGGCTGTAATTACACATAACTAGCTAAGACACTTTTGAAATGAAGGTGATCTACAATGGTTGCCGCTGATGCGGGAAGCCGGTTCCAGTCCTCAGAGGTGCGAGGTATGAAAGACTGAGAAAAGGCGCGAGTCCTGCAAGAAGGCAACCCGACCTTATGGGAATGATCCAGCCGGGGTGAGATATAACTAGGAGGCAAGATAAGACCGTCCCGCAGCGATGTGTGATGAAACAGCTTGTGAAACAAGTGGAGACGAAACATTTTACGACGGGATGAAAGTGAAGGTAAGTTGAGGCTAGATTTCATGGCTGTTATGCTAGCTGTCCTGTTGTAATCAGAAAGTATAAAACGAATTGAGTTATTCTGTACCATTTCAAGAGAGTGTATTAGGTTGGCATGACTAGGATCCCATACTGCAGCGGAATATTCAAGTTTAGGTCGTATTAGTGTAGTGTAAAGAAGAAGTTTCAAGAAAGAAGGGGCCGTTGAAAAGTTGCGGCGGAGGTAACCTAACATTCGGTTAGCATTTTTAATGACGTAATTACAGTGAACAGTCCAGGTCAGATCAGTTGTTATATGCACCCCAAGGTATTTATAGTTTGTCACGGATTGAAGAGAGGTGTTATCAAGGTAATAGTTTGGAAGTTGATGGTTCGCTCTCGAAACACGTAAAAATTGGCATTTCTTATTGTTTAATTCCATGAGCCATGTTTTACACCAAAGAGAAATGGAGTTAAGATCATGTTGAAGAGAAGTAATATCGCCATCACAAGTTATCTCTCGGAAGATTACGCAGTCATCCGCAAACAAATGAATATTGGAGGTAATGAAGGACGGTAAATCATTAATGTATATAAGGAAGAGCAGTGGGCCTAGTACGGAGCCTTTTCGTACGCTGGAATGAACGGCACTTGGTTCAGAGCTTACATTATTAACTGAAACAAATTGACAACAATTTTTTAGAAAACATTCGAGCCATGTTAGAAGCCTGCGATCTATATTAAGTTCATTTAATTTGTGCAACAGCAAGTTGTGACAGACTTTATCAAAAGCTTTGGAGAAACCTATGAATATGCAGTCGGCAGAGCTAGTTTGGTCGAGAATAACGTTTAATTTGTGTGTAAAGGCTACAAGCTGGGTTTCGCATGAGAATGTTTTTCTAAAGCCATGTTGGTGATGCGTAAAAAATGAGTTAGCCTCAAGGAAGGTTGCAAGGTTAGAGTACAAAATGTGCTCCAGTATTTTGCATGGAATGCTAGTAAGTGAGATGGGTCTATAGTTTAATGGGGAATGCTTGTCACCGGACTTGTGAAATGGCAGAATTTTGCCAATCTTCCATTCGATTGGTAATACGCCTTCGTGAAGAGATGTTGAAAAATTTTAGTAAGAATAATGGATGAGTAGGCACAGGTACCTTTAAGGAACTTGGTGGTAATCAGGTCACAGCCCGGGGCGGATGAAAGTTCGAGGGACTTAATTATGTTTTCTACACCAACAGAATCTATCATAATTGGGGACATGATTGGGTAGTTATAGCATATCTTAGGTGGCAGAGGAACATTAATAGTGCGACAGAAATTGCCAGTGAAAGAGATGTTGAGAGATGAAGCGCACTGCTCAGGGGCTACAGCGTCTCCAGGGCCATTGATAAGGGTTATCGTTTGTTCACTACTTCGGTTTATGACGCGCCAAAACTTTTTAGGATCGTTGGATAGCATGGATGGAAGAGTGGTATTGATAAATGTGTCATTAGCAGATTGGATGACTCTGATGTACTCGGCAGACGCTAATTTGTAGGCATTCCATCGGGCAGCGTTGTTAGAACGCTTTGCCAATCTGTATAGACGCTTCTTTTTGTTGGATAGCCGTTTAATGCGGTTATTAAACCAGGGGGCGTGCAAGTTTGTAGTGATAGAGCGGACGGGGATGTATTTGTTGGTCAGTTCATCTACCTTACATATAGATAGATTCCAATTAGTTTGGACAGTGCGTTCATCAAAACCCTCCAGAAAAGTGTCAAGAAAATTGCACAGGTCATTGTTAATGACCTTCAAAATTTGCTTTATTATAATCGCGAATTATTTTGGTGCACTTAAACGGCTTCGGACGCGGGAGCTTAATGTTGAACGACAATAAAGAATGATCACTTAGGTCTGGTGCGTGGGTAATGTTCGAAACAACGTCAGGACTGGTTGTTAGTACGAGGTCAAGGGTATTGGCGGTTGAAAATGTTGTTCTTGTCGGTTCATGAACTACTTGAGAGAAAGAAAATACAGAGCACAGGTCGACAAATTCTTTAGCTAATGTTGATAGTGGAAGTACGGTAGGTGGCTCGGTAGCCCAATTAATATTAGGAATGTTGAAATCACCCAATAAAAATAAAGGCAGGCTAGGATAACGAGAAGAAACTGTATGTGTTATGTCATGAAGGTCATTTATGAAGTCGGAAGTGTGATCAGGGGGATGATAGCAAACGCCCACAATTATTTTCTGATAACCAAGTTCAATGATGGCCCATAAAATGGCTTTTATGGCTTTTATGGCTATAAAAGTTTTTATGGCTTTTATGTCGGCTATTAGCTCCGCGTGGTTCTTTGCCGATTCCATCTGCTGGGCAAGAACCTCCTTGAGAAGGCGGAAAAGAATATCTGTATGCTGTGTAGAATCATCGGGTAAGTCCTCTAGGTCAATAAGGGCCTAAGAACGGGTATTACGCAGCCCGGGATTTGTCTCGACGTCACCAGAACACAGCAAAATAAGGATCATAGAAAAGCACTCGGAAAACGTTTCACATAATACGTGTGGGCAAGGAAGCAGCAGTAAATAGCGGTTATCACTTCGCTTAGCATGTAGCGAAAACCGTTTACACACCTGCGAAATGCAGAAGCGGGATGCGTGAGACATGATGTCGGCGCTGCCCGCTTGCCCAATGAAGCGGTAGTCGTGCCAGCAGCTGTTTAAGTAGGCCGCTGGAACTGGCGACGTCACCGAGGATGGTGCTGCGCAGGAATCCCGGCGCACCATGTCAGGATAAGCGAAGAAAAAGCCATGTTCTTGATTGCGGTCGTCCGAAGGTTGGCTCAGCGGTGGCAGCGGGACTGGATTGTCCGTTGCAGTGAGTATCGTCGGTGAAAACGGCAGCAGTAGCAGCGTAACCAAAGCCTGCGAAATGCAGAAGCGGGATGCGTGAGACATGATGTCGGCGCTGCCCGCTTGCCCAATGAAGCGGTAGTCGTGCCAGCAGCTGTTTAAGTAGGCCGCTGGAACTGGCGACGTCACCGAGGATGGTGCTGCGCAGGAATCCCGGCGCACCATGTCAGGCTAAGCGAAGAAAAAGCCATGTTCTTGATTGCGGTCGTCCGAAGGTTGGCTCAACGGTGGCAGCGGGACTGGATTGTCCGTTGCAGTGAGTATCGTCGGTGAAAACGGCAGCAGTAGCAGCGTAACCAAAGCCTGCGAAATGCAGAAGCGGGATGCGTGAGACATGATGTCGGCGCTGCCCGCTTGCCCACTGAAGCGGTAGTCGTGCCAGCAGCTGTTTAAGTAGGCCGCTGGAACTGGCGACGTGACCGAGGATGGTGCTGCGCAGGAATCCCGGCGCACCATGTCAGGCCAAGCGAAGAAAAAGCCATGTTCTTGATTGCGGTCGTCCGAAGGTTGGCTCAGCGGTGGCAGCGGGACTGGATTCTCCGTTGCAGTGAGTATCGTCGGTGAAAACGGCAGCAGTAGCAGCGTAACACCAAAGCCTGCGAAATGCAGAAGCGGGATGCGTGAGACATGATGTCGGCGCTGCCCGCTTGCCCACTGAAGCGGTAGTCGTGCCAGCAGCTGTTTAAGTAGGCCGCTGAAACTGGCGACGTCACCGAGGATGGTGCTGCGCAGGAATCCCGGCGCACCATGTCAGGCCAAGCAAAGAAAAAGCCATGTTCTTGATTGCGGTCGTCCGAAGGTTGGCTCAGCGGTGGCAGCGGGACTGGATTGTCCGTTGCAGTGAGTATCGTCGGTGGAAACGGCAGCAGTAGCAGCGTAACCAAAGCCTGCGAAATGCAGAAGCGGGATGCGTGAGACATGATGTCGGCGCTGCCCGCTTGCCCACTGAAGCGGTAGTCGTGCCAGCAGCTGTTTAAGTAGGCCGCTGGAACTGGCGACGTCACCGAGGATGGTGCTGCGCAGGAATCCCGGCGCACCATGACAGGCCAAGCGAAGAAAAAGCCATGTTCTTGATTGCGGTCGTCCGAAGGTTGGCTCAGCGGTGGCAGCGGGACTGGATTGTCCGTTGCAGTGAGTATCGTCGGTGAAAACGGCAGCAGTAGCAGCGTAACCAAAGCCTGCGAAATGCAGAAGCGGGATGCGTGAGACATGATGTCGGCGCTGCCCGCTTGCCCACTGAAGCAGTAGTCGTGCCAGCAGCTGTTTAAGTAGGCCGCTGGAACTGGCGACGTCACCGAGAATGGTGCTGCGCAGGAATCCCGGCGCACCATGTCAGGCCAAGCGAAGAAAAAGCCATGTTCTTGATTGCGGTCGTCCGAAGGTTGGCTCAGCGGTGGCAGCGGGACTGGATTGTCCGTTGCAGTGAGTATCGTCGGTGAAAACGGCAGCAGTAGCAGCGTAACCAAAGCCTGCGAAATGCAGAAGCGGGATGCGTGAGACATGATGTCGGCGCTGCCCGCTTGCCCAATGAAGCGGTAGTCGTGCCAGCAGCTGTTTAAGTAGGCCGCTGGAACTGGCGACGTCACCGAGGATGGTGCTGCGCAGGAATCCCGGCGCACCATGTCAGGCCAAGCGAAGAAAAAGCCATGTTCTTGATTGCGGTCGTCCGAAGGTTGGCTCAGCGGTGGCAGCGGGACTGGATTGTCCGTTGCAGTGAGTATCGTCGGTGAAAACGGCAGCAGTAGCAGCGTAACCAAAGCCTGCGAAATGCAGAAGCGGGATGCGTGAGACATGATGTCGGCGCTGCCCGCTTGCCCACTCAAGTATAAGTATGCAATACACAAAAGGCAGACATAGGCGGCTTATATCTGCCGAAAAGCAGAGAGGACGTTTCTTCCAGGCGTATCGCTAGTGTTTCATTACAAGATCTGCTCCACACAGAAAAAGTAAATCAAGAACACGCTTTTTCGCTCACACTAATGCAAGAACACTACGAAGCGAGCTGAACATATAGCAGAAATGATTCTTGAAGAAACTGAAGTTCCTGACTCTTTTTGTTTTGCCATATCATTCCGGAAACGTAGCAAAAAATTAGATATAGGATCGCGGTTCAATTTAGTCTCGCTCTCTAAACCAAAGAAGTCTGAAGAAATTATAAAGAATGAAACCTTGCGGAACGCTTGCTGCAACTGTGGGAGACTGGGTGCTGATAATCGGGCTGCTGGCTCAGCGAATTGGTTCCGTTTCTTTTTCTGTCCCTTGTCATGTTTTTTAACAGTAGGCTGTGGGAATAATCAAAGCCAACACGCAGCCTCAGCAGTTAACGAGTGAGTGAAGCCTGGGGAAAGGTGAAGTTCAATATATGAATAAAATTTATTGTTCTCTGGTTATTCTCAGAGGCGTGAAAAAAATGCAAAGCGTTCTTGCATTATGTCAAAAATATTTTGGAATTCATTGAAAAGAGAGTCGCAGTAAGCCATTCATCTGTCTAAAACTCTTGTGATGTACGGAGTCCCTTTTGCGATGAAACTGCCTAATCTGCATTGCCTAACAATTTTCTTGCAAAAGAGTTTTTCTGGCAATTATGAGCACCATTGCACTAACACGTAAACTAATAACTGAATTCAGACTGTTACTTCGATATATGAACTGATAGAAAATGAAACGTCAAGAGCTGCTACTGTACTATTTGGACACTTTTTTTAATATTTAAACTAGGTATTATGTCACAACTTGAATACCGAAATGATTTGGCACCCAGCTCAACGACAAAAACTTTAGAGTAAACACTCAGCTGCTTGTGCAACAACACGTTTTACATTGGTGTTGTAACGATGCTTATGACGGAGGGGTCAACCATGTATTTTTTATTACTCAGACACGCTTTACAAAACTCCGTAATAATTTAAAACATGAAACACCTGGTATATTTAAAAAAAAAAAGATCTGAAGTATCGCACACGTACCCTTAAGCTGCCTTGGTAATTAAAGATTACAGGCGATTTAGTGTTGCTCGTGAAGCGCACGTTTAATAATCATAATAAACGATAAGTATACGAAAATGTATTTTCAATATTGAAACCTGTGTCCGAAGGGAGATTTGACATCGAAAAGCTCCCATTGGTCGATGTGTATGGTACTGCCCAAAACAAACACGTTTAAATATCCTTCAACTCCTTCACCGTTTTAGAGCATGTGATTCGAAAACGGTCTCGAAAAATAATAAATTGTCTTCATTACGGTGTCCTTGCGTCGGCGTTCTTTCTGCGTTGCGAATGAGGTCAGAGTTGTGCGCGAATCTACCACCCCTGAACTTCTTTGTACACTCGTTTCTATAAGGTCGAAGTCGAGATTTGCAGCCCTGACAACGGAAGCTGTTAAAAGACAACCCATGATTTCCCTGATCTCAAGCAGCGCCACAAAGCTATAGACCAGCCGTGTGTATCAAAGAAGCACCCGACTCGGGCGCTGTCGGCCTCTGGCCACTTAACGCGTGACATCGAGTGATTCGACGCTTCACGAAATGGTTCATGACGTATCATGCTCACGCTCCATCTCCCTCAAAACACGCTGCTGCATCATCTTACTGATTGGTTGACACACGCTCCTGTCGTCAATACATTGCACGGGATCTGCAGATTCTGCCCGTGATGCTCTTTGTTTGGGAATTGTTGAAATGCGCTGTCATTTGAGGTTTTCATATCTCAGGAGTTCTCACGTACTATATTTTGTGTCAGGCAAAGATAATATAAATTAGTGTTTCCATGTACTGGTCGTAGAGTGGTTGAAAAAAAAAGACATTTTTTTAGCTTCGTTCAACATTTTGTATGCCCACTATATGCTCACACAACAAAATGGCTAGAGTTTGTGGGACTGATACAACAGTTGCGAATTACCGGTATGAGAATGTGTGCAATGCTTTCTTTAATGTTGAAGGAGAGATCAGTAGTAAGTGACCCATAACGATTCGCAGCGGCGTCCGACAGTGGCTCATTTTCTTGGCCACTCTAGATATAACTTATTTTATGTGTTCGGGAAGACTGTTTCCATGCTGACCTCTGTACTGAAAACGAGACGTTTACAAAGTGACGCAAGAAGGCATACATTACACAACAGTAACGTCACTTGTCTCTAGTTGAACTCTAGTTGGGCAATTAAGAAAATGAAAGCGGAAGATTTAGTCAGCTGGCTCAAGAACGCGGTTATTATAGTTGACGTCACAATATGAGAGGGTAACTGCTGAAGGGCGCATATAAATTTTGTGCAAGGTAATCTGCAGTCTACGTGCCCTTCGTCTGTTGCCACCGTTCTGCGAAAAGGAACTCACAAGACAAGCAACTATTGATTTGTTCTTCGCTTTTTAGTCTTCCCCATTCGGTCAGGCCGTAACACGAAGCTCCGTTCTAAAAGACTCTTCCGGGGCGTTGTATGCTGACTGCTCTATTGTGCTTCCAATACCTATAACTACAAATCCACTGAAAGGTCTCTGCATGACTACTGCGCGGAAGGGTTACAATTACAGTGTCGCTAAAACGTATGTCGGGGTACACAGAAGTCCTACAATTACAATACCACTTAAAGGTCTCTGGGTCAGCCTGTCTGTCGCAAGCAACAATATCTCAAAGTGAACCGTTTCCTGTTCCCTGCATGGGCAGAACACTCAACGCGGACGGCGACAACCAATTGTGCGAAACAGCGTAGTAGGCGAATGCATCTTTGTGATTGGTAAAATAGGACCGCCTCTAAGGGGGTTTCATGCTCCTGAACAAAGAGTGGCGCTGGCAGGTGCTCATTTGATGTGCCCCTGTCACACGAGTTTCGTTTACCCGTCTATTATACTCCGATCTTCTACGGTTTATGGGTGAAAGCAATAGCGTACAGTAAAATAAATCTGAATTCTCGGACTACGCTTTCATTGTATGTTCACAAAAGACCTGATACGGCCATTTAGCGCAAGGCGACGTTTCCAAAGGATGCTGACACTGTCAATCGTTTTTAAAGGTTACCTAAGTGATTTTGGCTAGATTGAAAGGTGACGGGTCATATTTTTCTGTCGAGTACACAGGTGATGAAAAGGCACTTGGTTGTTACAATTTTGTCATCAAGTTTAAGATTTTCAAGCGATCAATGTACTGAACTGAAAAGAATAAATAAACGCCACGGGAGCTGGACGAACGATTATACTGCTAGTGCGACACGAACAGCATGCGATATCTCAGACAGAATCAAGACGCAAAATTTCGTGAACAATTCTGGAATAATACAATGCCTCCACTTCTTTTATATAAAATGTTTTAAGAGTGCTTATGAAAAACACGTTTTTTTCCCAGGGATGAAATAAAGTTTTTTCATGAAATAAAATTTTTTCATTCCATTTCGTTCCCGGGGATCACGAAGAGAAACACACAAGCAAGAATATAGCCAAAATTTGCACACACAAACTCGGTGATTTATAAAATTTCATGATTTTGCATAACTAAAATGATAGTGTTTGAAAGCTCATATTTTCACCAGCGTTTCGATGATTTTGATTGCACTTTTATCCCGTTTTGGTCCAAAAAAATCCTTGATTTGCTCTCCTAAACGCCCTCAAAAGCACAATTTATTGAATATAGCTTATTATTTTGTATATTCATTCCACTAAGTTTCTTCAGTAAACTGCTGAACAGACACTATCAAGTGGTAAGGTAGGGGTACACAAAAATTGGGGGACCCTCAAGCTTCACCTTAAGAGTTGAACCCGATAGCAAAATCCAGCCACTAGTGCACCCTTCAAACGCTAAGTGTATACTCGTTAATATGTTTCCTTTCTCTCTCTTTCTCTCTCTCTCTCCCTCTCTTTCTATCACACACACAAACACACGCACACGCACACGCATGCACGCACACGCACGTACACACACGCGCACACACACACACACACACACACACACACACACACACACACAGTATATAGACTGTACCAGCGTGCATGCGCAACTGGTACGTACAGGTTTTTGATCTAAAGCAAGAGTCGCATGTCGTTCACGACACACGCCGCGTGCGCGCCATCTCGGATGCCGTAAAGAGTCTAACAATGCCTCACAGATGGCAGCAAATTATCTACCGTTTGCTGTTTGCTTGATCAACGCCCCTGAAAAGGCATGATATGTTTTCGACTAGATGGACATAGCTGTTTATTTTTACAGCTGTTTGAGAGTTCCTGTGTGCTTTTAGTGGCAATGGTTGTGCTATCCGGGCCTTTTTCAACGTAGTTTGATGGCCTCCAAATACGCCTACAAATCACCGAATGGGCTTGTTTTCGCCGTGACACCTGCCGAACAAAATGCGTTAAGAAGACTCCTTCCACTCAAGGGCATTTATGTAGTGTGTTTTGCCGAAGCAGCTACACGCAACATCGTGGCTTTGTGGTAGGACACCTGCTTGCCGCACCCGGCTTCAATTTTCAATGGGATGAATCATTTTTATTCTTTACTTTATTTGCTTGTTTCTAAATTTTTCTCTCACGGATATTAACGGTACTGCGTTAATATCTTAGGATGGTTATTCCCTCAAATACAGTAGGATTGGATAGCGCCATACCATAAAAGAAGAGTCACTGAAGTGTTTGAAGGTTTTTGCAAATAAACGTAATGAACCCCTGTGTTCTACACTAGCAATTTGGGAAGGAACATAAGACTAAAATTAAACAAGGATGGCAAACAAATTTATCGAAATAATTTGAATAAAATTGCTTGTTAATTGCAGCAAGCTCTTCTTCGGTGGTCCAAAGAATAGAATGGAAAAACGTTTATTGCAGAGGAAATAATGAATCAATGAATAGAAGCAGATGGGTGGGGCGCCCAGTCCAGGGCTCCACTGGCCTCAGCCGCCCGCCGCGCCTGGTCCAGGAAAACCACTTCGGCCTCCTGTTCTTCGCTGGCGAGCAAGGTCTCTCACTGCTACATCGGGAATTTTAAAGACGATAGTGTTTCTTGGGGACCTTCAACGCAAACATTTTGGTCTATCTCTACATTTGTCTGTTTGTCTACCCTTAACGGTACCGGATACTCTGAAAGGCACCAGCCGACGCCCCAAATGGCTGACCCCATCCACAGCACCCACCAATGTTGCTCAAGGTTCAGCGTTCATACTTGTGCGATTGTCAAATGAAAAAGCAATTATTGCGCATATCTGGGGCTCAATAACAACACTTATATATTCTGTATGTGCGTCTTTTTCTAGAAAAGGCATACATAAGTAATTATAAGGACCGTACCTTTTACCATGCTGCGCTGACAATGTAACGCTTGCACGAAAACGCGAGTGTTTTCAACGCTTTTCCAAGACGACACGGTGGTGGCACCTACCCGTCGCATTGCGTTCTACACCTTATCACCTCTAAGACGGGCGCGTACACCCGTCTCAGAGCCACGCGCTTCGTTTTCCAAGAAAACTGTGAGATGACACTCACGTCTCACGTGTGACGTGACTTAATGCGCTCGTTCGCCTCCTGCTGCACGCTCGAGGCACTCTAACGCAGCGCCTCCAGAATACCAATCGCTATGTCTCTTGCGCAGAACATGAAATAAATCTTTTGTTCACTCTCTTCACACGAAAGACTATCGTCTTTCGACAACATTTGCAGATTACCATGGAGATACGCGGCCAATTTTTTTTTCACCGAAATCTGAGGCGTATTATTTTGGCTGGCCTTAACTTACATTCCCATTTATTATGAGCAAGTGTTGGCTGTCCTCCACACCACGGGCAAGAACCCACGTATGGGGTTGGGTGCATCGCATGTTTTAAACGCAAGTGCGGATTTGTATTTAGCTGCAGGTGGTGCCACTCATGTGCTTCTTTTACACTCAGCCGAGAATAAGGCGGTGAGTATCGGCGTCGTTGTCGGCGCCTGTATCTCAAGAAGTGTGGGGAGCCTGGAGTAGCAAACGGGTATCTGGACGAAGGACGGTTGGTCGGTGAGTGATAGCTCGAGCTGCACTGTCTGCCCCATCGTTACCCGTTTCCGCTATATGTCCAGGGTACCATATGATGCAGTGTTCCTGGTCTAGTGTTGCACCTAAATGGCGGGCGACGCACGCAGGTACATGACCGTTAGTGAAATATCGACAGGCTATTTGAGAGTTCATGAGGATACAAGAATGTGGTCCCATAACGTCTTTAGTTTTGATGGCGAATGCTACCACAAGGGCTTGCGTCGTGCCCGCTGAGTTTGTCTTAGCTGAAGCACAGTTGAATGAACCCGGGCTGCGTACCGAACCAACAGCAGCCAATGAAAAGACATGGATAGCGCGGCAGGCTGCGTCCACATAGAGCGTGTCTGGGCCCGTTCTGAACTGTTTGGTGAGCTGCCGTGCTCTGGCGTTGTGAAGCGGTTCGTGGTACAATAGATTCATGTTTTTCGGTATAAGAGCGATATGAATTTGGGCATGGACACGAGCGGAAAGGGGCACTAGTTCCTCGTCACTGTATTGGGGCCGTGCAGGATATCTTAAGCGACCTAATATTTGCCTACCCGTGGGTGAGAGGCTAAGTCTTTCTCGCTGCGAGATGAAGACCGCGACCCTAAGCTGCTCGAAGGTGTTGTAAATCCCCAAGGCAAAAAGCCGATCTGTGAAGTGGCCATCGGTAGGCCAAGGGCAGCCTTATAGGCGGTACAAATGAGAGTATCCACTGGTTCAGTTTCAGTCTTACTGAGCTCTTGGTAAAGAAGATAACGTCCAAAGAATAATTTCTTTCTCACAGGAGCAGCCCTAAAAGATTCATAAATTCTGCCTAAATACACATACTGGAAGCGTTTGCGAAGGGCCCCAATGAGCAACTTTGTAGTTTAACTCGAAAAAACAAAAGAACAACTGAAAGCGGTATATCTAGATTATCATGCTAACTCTGCCCCCAACATTGGAAGACAGATAGAAAAAAAATCATTGTGCATAACATTTCACTAATTAGAAATTTTTGTTGAAAATAACTTGTACAAAGTTTGAAATGAGCTACTGCAAACGTTAACAAACATAGCCGGAAAAAATATGTAAAGCAATACAGTTTTGCTGCTAACGCATATAGGAAAACTGAGCGTCAATTTTATGGGCTTGCCTTCCGCGATCACTAAATGAAAAACTGCTCAATTTTAGCGTTTGCAGAAATACGTGGCAGTGAAGTTTTCTGCATAAATACACTAAGCTCTTTTCTTCTTGACATTGTGTTCAAGTTCTCTCAGATATTAGCAATCAATTAGCAACCATGTCTGGCAAGCAGCAAAGCGCTTTACCCGAGAAATAACAAGAGCCGTGTTTTGAACTTTGATGTTCATTTTGACTTTTGTTGTTCCTATTGTCTTTCTAAAAAAGTTAGGGTATCCACCTTAGCTGGGTGTTTTTTTTTTGTAAAATAAAGCCGAACAAAAACAGAGCAAAAGACGCAGCACAAGAACCAGGAAGACAGAAACGACAGTGCAGCCGTTTCTGTCAACATTTTTCTTGCACCCAATTTTCTACGCCGTTTTCTTTCACCTAAAAGGACGTTGGCTGAACATAAAGAATGTTATCAGATGTTTAATATTCAACGTTAAGCTAAAGCAAGGAAGGTACACGGACCTACTGTTAAAATGGCATAGGTAGAGACGCAGAACAGGACGAAGCACCTCACCTCAACTTCAAGATAAAGTTACACGCTCCATCGATTCTGTCGTCGGTATACCTTGTCCGTTGTTTTCCCGCTAATTAGTTAAGTCTCCAATTATATTGCGGCGTATTTTTATTGTTTATGTTTAGACGTATCGCGCACTTTTATTGAGA
>NW_023607890.1:0-37545 GCF_013339725.1 Rhipicephalus microplus
GGCTCGACACTTATAGTGAAAAAAAAAGAATATGTTGACGAAAAAAACCTAATAGGGATGTTTCAACGCATGCCCTCGAGTGTACAAATTGAAAGCATGTCGTCGAACACAGAAGCGCGATGCCTCAGCTTGCTAGATACTATGAATAATCAGTCTATAACTAAAAATTACCAGCTGATACTCTAGAGGGCATAGCACATAGACATAGTAAAAAACAATTGGATCTGCACTGTGACTAAAAGAACCAGAATCTCAAAAATATCTCTTATCGCTCAAGGCAAACTACGTGGATTAAGCAGAAATTCATCATGGCAAGGTATATTGGAAACGGTCATGAGTCGACACCTGATTAAGCTTATGAGTGTTTCTCACGCTGCAGCGAATCACGGGATTCTCCAAGGTCATACCACTAATGGGCGAAAGTGAATATCACTACAACAAATATTCTCTGAATAACAGTTTTATCGTTGAAAGTAACAATGGTTTTGTGTGTGTGTGTGTGAGTGTTTAATTTTTGTTAGCCGTACAGCATTGCTACTATGCGAGAAATTTCTTGTAGTGGCGCTGCTCAAACTATACTATTTCTTACGCTTGACATTCCCATTTGCCTGCGGCCGAGTGCTCGAAACTATCGTGAACTGTGGAAGTTCAAAAACAAAATAAGAACTGTGTAAGAATGCTCTCCCCTCTCCCCCTCCCTACAACATAAACTTATGATGGGATGGGAGAACATAATGTCACGTTCCTTTCCTCATGTTTTGTTATCGGCCCGTTAAGCTACGACCAGCGCTAAACGCGTCTATACGATGTTTGAGAAGCTTCTATGCGGTAGTAGATCATTTTGTTAAGATTACGCCCACTTCATGAACATTTCAGATCATTCTGAAACCTACGTCGCCGCAAGTGATAACACTATACTATCCCATGGTAAGGGTATAAATGCCGACACGCTTCGCCGCTTGTCAGTTGATCGATGGCCGACGCTCTGCCCGCTGCTCTCATGCTTAGTTCACTTTGATACATCCGCTTTCTACAGCGACCGAAATTCCCCTGCCGCCGAAATGCAGCGTCGTTCGCACTGAACGCTCCCCGCACGGCCGAATATGCCATCTACTACGGGGCGAACGCGGGATGGATGCGCTGTCACCCGGTTGTTGCCGCGGCTCGCAAACGCTACTACGCTATCCGGTGGTGTATACTTCGACGATTTTCGTACGCAAGAAGCAAAAAAAGACAGTACTGCTTAATTTGCTGGCAAGTGGCTGTTTTGTAATGCACGAAGAGCAGAAAAACCACCGACGCCAGCGGCATTGGCGGGTTCGTTTTGCTCTGCAAGACCGCAACAAGCTCAATCACGCCAACAGCAAGCTCGGTCACCTCTTTCACGAAATATGGAGGCGAAGTAGGCACCGATTAGGTTAAACTCCCGTTGGTTTCAACAATCACTTACGTGCACTGCGGCATAACAAGTGAGTAGGGCTTGGCCACCATTTTTTAAAATTCCTTGACTAGCGCTCCTATTGGTCTGCGGTGACCGATTCGGCGGCAGACGCCGCAAAAATCGGTCCGAGAGCGATCGGCGCGGAGAGGGCCCTTTTGGCGGATCTCGCCGCGCCGAACCGGATTCGAAACACTTTCGGCGGCCGGAATGCACAGTGTGAACGTGGCCTCAGTGCCAGTGCCTCGCTGTAATCTTACTTTTCACGTGTTGGCCACAAGTTCGGCCCAAATAATTTCATCTTCGATCTGTAGTCGACTCTCTTCAGCGACGTAACGACTCCGTCACAATCATATAATTGATTGATTGATTGATATGTGAGGTTTAATGTCTGAAAACCATCATATAAATATTAGAGATGCCGTAGTGAACGGTTCTGGCAATTTCGACCACCTGGGGTTCTTTCACGTGCGCCCAAGTCTAAGCACACGATCTTACCGCATTTTCACCTCCATCAGAAATGCAGCCGCCACAGCTGGGATTCGATCCCACAACCTGCGGGTCAGCGGCCGAGTACCTTAGCCACTACACCACCGCGGCGGTGACACCTATATAATAGAGATACTTAGCTCCTGAAGTGCAGCTTGCAATCTGAGCTGTTGCACGGAGATGATTTGATATGTGGGGTTTAACGTCCCAAAACCACCATATGATTATGAGAGACGCCGTAGTGGAGGGCTCCTGAAATTTCGACCACATGGGGTTCTTTAACGTGTACTGCTACGCGGAGAAAGTGGTAAGGCAAAGACTTCAGCGAGTAAATCATACCAAGAATGAGTGTCTCTGGGGGAAACATGGAAGGTGTAAAAAGAAGGGAGCAGGAAGAATATTTATTAGTCCAGACTTATATTACAAGCTATATTATCTCAAATATGTGTCTAAATTTGCGGTTAATGTGATGAAGTGTTTGTGGGTCCATTTGCTGTAAATTATATATTGTACGAAAATTCTTATATGAAAGACTACCACAAAAGTATGTGGTTTTTTAACTATTCGCTGAAACTGAGGAATCAGGTAGAAGACGTGGGCAGATGTTAAGCATATACAATGACGAAGTAGTGATATTGTCAGCAAGACTTCGGGCTGTCACATTAAGTGATGCTGGCAGTAGAGCTCACTTACAGTGACACAAGTACTTAGAAGCAGTCTGTGCAAACTGTTAAATGAATGTATCTGCAAACAACAACTTGAGAATGTGTGGTGTGAATAAAATGCTGCGAGATTTACTGTTTATCCTCGCGATTAAGTATTATGCCTTTTCTTTATCCAGCTTAAATGGCAGGTTGGTAATACTCGCTACTCTGCATCCATATAAAGAAGCAAAAATGCTGTTGCTTTTTACACGCAAAACACGGTGTGCTACAAGTCGACAATGCACAGTGTTCATAACGCGTCAAGTATCGCATGTGTCTCTAAATAAATATCAGGCACTCGGTTTCTCAACTGTTTTGATGTGTGCAAAAATGATCCCTGGAAATCGTTCATCAACAAAAGCAGTGCGGCTTTCCTCATTTGTTTAAGAAAATTTTAGTCGAAAGCTCGACCTTTTTTCGCACTTCTTTTATTACACATCTTCGCAACTGTCACTGAGAAACTTTTGTTGATTATTAGGCACAATAATATACGCCTTGAAATGTTTCTTCGACACAAATAAACCAAGAAAACACTGTATAATTTACGGCAATTTGTATTTCTGTTCATCGTCAATCAGAGATATCATGTGTATTCAGGGGTTGCGGTAATCATTTACTTTTTAGGTGAGGATATTTGCGTTACAATCGGTAGAAAGCAGGCTAGTGCGAAAAGGGGTCTTGTTGTTTCATCAGTAAGGACGATATGTTTTCCAGAAACAACTAAAGAAGACCATACAAAGGCACCGTGTGGTGATGGCAAGAGAGAACGCACATATGCATAGAGAACACGCGCTTATCAGCCCTAGCACAGCGAGAGCAGAAGAAACATGCTTCTAACACAGATACGGGCAAGTACATCAATGAAATGGTTTCTGCGCGTTGTTTTGTGAGATGGATATATCGCGTAGAGAAGGACGCAGAGAGCTCTATGAGGCAATGCCTTCGTGCGTGCTGCGAGCACGTAATAACATTCTATAATTAGTGTTGCACAAGTAACTACGGCATTTTCCGCATTTATTGGATGCAAAAAGGCACGCACAATGAGAGGGTTTAATCCTCAGTACACGCTTATAACACATTCACATATATGTGTGGTATGGGGTTGTTCCTGCATATTTATTTTGTTCCTGCATCTTTTATTTTGATGCTGTGCGCGATTTGAGCTACAATTTTTGTACCACCTAGGCCCGCATTTTCAAAGTTTCATGTGCAAGGTAAACTCCCCAGTTCTGTTCTGTTCTGGATAACTGCTTGGGCTGTGGAGAAGTTGAGGTCCGTAGTGCCTCGGCTATATACTCTATATCAATTAGTTCTGCCATGCAAAAAACGTAAAAGAATACTACTGAACTCTCCTGTTTCGAGATCACTTTACCCAAAGTACTTATGTCGCTCTCTTGAGCGTACTACCCCTATGATGCTCTATGTAAAAACTTTATTCTACCGTTTTCATGAAGTCCAATTCACGCTCGCATCGCAGTGCGCCGTTAGTGTGAAGTTGTCACAACGTATGGGCACTGGAGTGTTCTAGAAACCTGCAAAAGACAAGAAGTCTCGCGATAAATGAATGAAATTGGTGTTAGGATAGTATATAGGTTCATGATCTTTAATACTAGTTTGTCCTGATTCAACATGGAGAGGAGAGAACTCTGAAGACATCACAAGTACTTATCCAGTGCATCAGTATTCTTTGTCTCTCCTTCTTTCAATGCATGCTGTTTGCTGGCAATACCGAGCTCCAACATTGTATTTTATTTCACGCCAGTAAACTTGAACCTGTTCATTGAGACTAACGAGTTGCCATAAAGTCAGATAAGTCCTTGTATTTTGAAATTCAGAAGGTCGGATGGCATGAAATATTTTAAAAAAGGACCACGTGGAAGGTACGATACTCAAACGCGTGTGATGTTCCACTTTAGCGTAATGAGCTTTCGAGGGCAGGCAAGGATCACACTGTGAAGGTGAACCTCTTTCTGTGGCATTAATGACTGAGTTATGTCGGTAACAGCCCGCGACATACGTATAGAGACCTACGTTAGACGTAGAAGCCGTAGTTCGATATATCGATTTTTTGATACGCCCACAGGGCCTCGAGCTTTCGAATACCCATTGTGAAACGGCTCGTTCTCGTTGATTAAAAGAATGCACCCTGTATCGAATATAACGACCATCATCACTCCCGGCTCATGTCAGACGTAGCCACTTAAACGAACATTTCTGGTGGCACCTTTCTCTCGGTATTGTTTGAGGCCGTTTGCTGCACAGTCTTTCTACGTATTCAAGGTGTTAATGGGTAAAAGTTTTATTCCAAGCGATCAAACGAAAAAAGAGACGCAGTTTTCGAGCGCCAGAAAGAAATTCACAGTTGATGAAATTTAGGAAAAATTCGAACAGATCTTTGTTACTAAGGTTAGTGGGTCCACAGCTTGTCATTGTATTATACATAAGTGAATGTTACTTGTCTACCAAACAGTACAAGTTCATGAGCAACCACGATAATACATTGAGTCATTTCTGAATAGTTTTAATGCCTAATAATACTGTTGTATTCCTATGAATGTCAAGCTGACTGTAATTAAAGCACGGCTAATTAGCTGTGAACTGTTGAAGCATGCAGCACCAGTGTCTTTCTAAAGCTAATTATTTACGTCTAAGAAAGGCAACACTTGCGGGTTGGCTTGTAGTATATGTGGATAGGGAGAAGTGGAATGAGGGGTCAAAGATACTACAGGCGTTCATACCTGTAGTGTCCGCTTCATTTCTTCTTCAAACGCGTGTACAAACAAGCCTGCAACGATGGGCGTGCTTCTACACTGCAGTCACCAGCCAGACGGCCGGTGTCCCCGTCTTCGGAGGAAAATGTCATTTACAAGAGTGGAACTACAATTTTTTAGTGGCTGATGTGATCGGCTGTCGTGCTTCCGTCGTGAACTTCTTCATTTATAGCCTGCTATAGAACAAATGGTCTTGTTCCGGTCGCATGGACGGCGAATGTTCCTTTAAGAGGGGCGGATTCATGTACAGAGAAAAATCCGCCAAAGCTAGCGCAGAACGCTTGGCTGCCCACTTTAGAGTCGTCTTGTGCGATGTTTTGGTATTGGAGAGTTCACAAGAACGCGTTGCAAACAAACAAACGAACAAACAAAGAAAGAAGTGTTGTCCCGAAGTTCAGACGGAAACGTCTGTTCTGCACCAGTGCTAGCGACACACTGCTACTGAAATATGTGTCTTCGTTTCCTTGCAGTCTCACTGCGTAAATCTCTCGAAAGTGCGTTCGTGCTCAGATGGCGTGATGCATCGGATTATCAGACAGTTGGGGCGCTTTAAAGTTGCGCATTCTAGCTCTAATGACTTCTCTATCGCATACTTCTGCGATTACCAGCACTATAGCAAAGACATTTCGCAAGAAAAACCTTGCGAAGTTGTATTTTAGTCTTTGAGTTCTACGTCGTCGTTTGCGTCAGTCCGAATATTGCGGGAGTATACTTGGTGCACGAATTGCACAAATGACGATGTTCCCGTACAAACCGCATCACCGATTCTTTCTTTTTTCACGCTGTATATCTATGCATGTAAGGCACATGTTACGTCTGAAAAGTGCATTCATGGTTGCCATAAAGCTTCAGCATGTGATTGTGACCAATTAAAAAAAACCACAGCATCTCAATGGAGTGCATGGTGATGCGTGGGACGGAGCAGCTGTCAGTCCATGTGCGCTGCCGTCCATCCGTTCGTTCTTGCTGCCGTCTGTCCGCGCGTCCATCTGTGCGACCATCCGTCCAACCGTTCGTGCGTCCATCCAACCATCTATGCGTCCGTCTGTGCAATTGCCCTGCCTTTGTCCATCCATGCATCTGCCTGTCTCTTCGTCTGTGCGTATGTCCATTCGTCCGTTCATCTAGTGAAAACTCCAAGTGCCACCACCTGACATTTTTCTTTTCAAAATATTATCATCATGTAGAAGTACCGCCATCCAACGGGCATTTCAAGGACTAAACAAAAGGTGGCGCGGTCAGACTAAAAAAGCGGCACGCGCGCAGTCTCTTACCGCCTGCGCTTCGTGTCTAGTTCCCACCTTTCACCGCCGCTACTTCCCGGCACTGCGGCCCAGCCCTCGCTAAACCTTGCTAAAACCAAGGAGGTCACGCCCAGCGAGCTCAACCTGGCAACCTTTCTGGTCTGATAGTGCTCCAAGTGCATCCTTCTGATACTAGTTTTTTTATTTAGTAAGCATCAAATTCAAGGCAAATTTTACTTCAGATTAAGTAACCAATACTTGTCTCTGTAGGGTATTTATTCAGAAACAGCTATCTTTTTATATTTATGATCAACGTGCATGGGTTTCTTCCTCAATTAAATGAGTGCGCGCGTGCCGCTCCTCAAGTGTAGCTGTGGAGGTGACTATGTACTACTGTGGCGCACTACTACTACTATTACTACTACTACTACTACTACTACTACTACTACTAATACTACTACTACTACTACCACTACTACTACGTAAAACGCGGACGTACTTGAACCGAGGCTTAAGGAGCTCCACCCCTAAAAGTTACGGAATATCTTTGGAGTGCACGACGATGACTATAGTGAAGCATCCATCACTCCATCCGCGCTTTCGTCCATGGTCATGCCTCTCTGCGCGACTATCCGTTCATCCATGCGTGCCTCCGTCCATCCATGCGTCTGTCCTTCTGTCCATGCGTTTGTCTCTGCGTCTCTCCGTCTGTCTGTGCATCCATGCGTCCGTCCATGCGTACATTCATGCGTACCTCCGGGCGTTCGTCCATCTGTGCGTCCTTCCTGTATCCATCCGTGAGCCTGTCCCTGCGCCCATCCGTCCGTCCGTGCTACCGTTCATTCGTTCATGCGTCTGCCTGTCTGTCTGTCCATCTGTCCATCCGGGCCTGTGCCCATCCATCCGTTCATCTAGTGAATACTGCAAGTAATGCCATCAGGCATCTTCTCATCATTTATTCATCATATAGAAGTACCATAATCCAGCAGCCATTCCAAGGACTAAACGAGAGGTGGCTACTACGATGACACGGAACGTGTGACCTACGCCGTAAGGAGCCTCGCCCCTAAAAAGGTTGATCACGAACCAAAGTGGTCGTTGGACGCCCTGAAGTCTGGCCGGGCGGCTATCTCGGTGGCGACTGACGTGGCAGCCAGGAACGTGTACTCGACCAACGTGCACTTCGTCATCAGCTACGACAAAACCAGCAATCCTGGTGCATACTCGCGCCGTTTTAAGCATGCGAGTCGGTCCGACGTGATGGCTAGGTATACACTTTCGTCAAACCGGATGGCTACGTGTATGCCAGGGAGATCAGTTTCTTCCAGCTGACCAACCGGGCCACACCACCGCAGCGGCGCAAGGTTGCGAATATGAAATTATGAAAGTAGGTCATTGACTTTAGTCTTCAGCTTTCGCTACGGTGCGAGGAGCATGGAGTAGCCTTCCCAAATGCGTACAGTATTATTGCACCGGAATTATCGATAACGGTGTAATAACATCGGTACCGTCACAACGGAAGTGAGACACTTCTCGGCTCTTTCACAGCAAACTTGTGATGTCGACTCTGGAAGTAGCTAACGGTATCTACAGAAAATAAAGCTAAATTATGCAGAAAGGCCTTCCTCTAATACGTTATTATTCGAACAAAGCATGTCCACTTTGGGGCTTTTATTACGTAGCATGTCATGTGCGTATAATCCTGCGCTTTTGAAAACAACTTTTAGCTTACCCATGTTTTAATAACGTATGTCGATCGTCATTTTTAACGCGCTCAAACTTAACGCGTTTGAAACTCGGGGGGCGCATGTACCAGAGAAATCGGTCAAGCTCTACTGCTTACCACTGGTCTAGTTTAATTAGAGGAAAAACACTGCCGGCAGACGGCAGTTAATTTACCTTACTGACATTAACCAATTATCGAGAAACTCTGCCACTATTCATCAGACTTTATGCAGTGGTAGACACCAGAATCGAACTTTTTATGTTTGCTGGTTAACCTACTGTACGTAGTGTTTCTGCGGTTCTCCTAGCTATAGTATTTTCCGTTCTTGGAAATTTTCAAGCTCACACTCATGCTACAATAACAATCATTAGTGACGGATATTCATCAGGATATCTGGAACTCCGCCTGTGTTTTTAGCTAGGAGCACATCGGTGGGATAGCACAACAGCGCGCGTTCAATAGTGGAAGGGAGCTGGAATCCGAATGGAACCAGCGGAACTCATTCGCGCGTGTACCTCAGCACGGTCAGTAGCACAATTTATGTCCTGGAGCAAGAAGAAGTGCTCGTGTCCTTTTCTTTCTATAGTTTGCCCCAAGCTCCTAGTTTACAGCCGGATGCTGTTGTTTTTCTGCGGTTATCTTTTTCGAAATACTTTGTGGCTCGATGGCGCCGTTTAATGTCGGACGGCACTGAGTAATCCTTCCGTGTAGCTGCTTCGCCCAGCTGGAAACGACCGAGGCTGTAGTTGCTCACCAACACGGGAGCGTGAGGCGTGCACAGATATTAAGGGGTGTAAAGAGAGCAGGTATACGTTCCAGTCGAAAAGAAGTTTCCTCCCACGTTTTGCTCAATGGATTGGCAGCGCTATCCCGGAAAGTAAGGAATTGACCGGAATGGACACATGAAGCCTGGTCGCATTCGAGCGTGTTCCTGAGCATTTGCACTGATTTTTTCGTCTCGTTTCTGTTCGTCGACACCTTGGTTAGCAGATCAAAATAGACTGCTCGCAAATGTTCGCTCTATCGACGGAATACCTGAACTAAACGCCTTAGCCTTAGAAATTGGGAAACCATACTTCGTTACCTGCTCGCATTGTTCTAAATGTAATTGAATGAGGAAAGAGTTGTTCAGGAGAGAACATGGCGAATTGTGTTTGTACGATCAGCACAATTTTGAGGGGCGAGAATTGGAGAGACCAGGAAATCGTATGCCTTCTGCAGAACAACAGACTTGTTATTTGCCCATTACTTAATTTCCAGTTGGCCAGGTGCAAGTAAAAGAGTCTACGTTATCGACATCAATACAAGTTTTCCCACTAAATCTCATTTCTTAGTAATGTCGTATCTTTGGCGGGCGGAACACGAGAAATGGCAAAGAAAATGAATTGAGTCAACAGCCTGGTTTCCCTACTAGAGACTACCTATCAGAGCCAAAAGTCAGTGAACCGAGGAAGGGATAGACTTTATTGAAATTGCTGCCATCTGTCGACCGTTGTGTGCCTTCCGCCTTGTTAAACGTTCAGCGCAGCGCAGTACGCGCAGTCCACGTGCGAACTTACAGGTACGTTTGCGTAAGACGTATTGACATGAGGCGCGTATTCGCTGATAATCGCAATGCTGACGTATTGCTGCGTACATTTCTGCACACAGAGATAAACTCGAAAACCTTAACTAAGAAAAATAAGCCGCAAGCATTGCTTCTTATTTTTTTAAGGCGACTTTTCTAGAATGTGCTCCCGCTACCGTACCCAAAAAAGTCTTCTAACTCACCTTTCTAAGCAAATAAGACGTGAAATAGCATTTGTATTCGTGTTCCTACAAATTTGTGCATGCCGAATTAGGGCAGTTCTTGCAATGTTTTCGCTGGCAGCTGTTTACCAAGTGCGCTCTCACGCTTTACGTGGAAGCCATCTTGACACAACGAGCTTTATCGCGGCTAATTTCACGTGTCTGCATTTCGTTGAATGCGCCTAGTGCATATTATGCTTGAAAAACGTGCGCAGTCATGTGGAAATCAACTAACTAAACGACAGCTTGTCAAACTCCAGAAGAGAAAACGAAACAGAACGAAGCAAAGGTGCTTTAGCACCACGTCGCTTACTTCTCAGAATGAACCAAGGAGGCGCACTTGCTTCTAATTCAGCGTATAGCATTACCAAAACGTTATGAACAAAACACATTCAAGAAATTGCAGGCACGCGAAATTAGCTGCGATTAATTCTGTTGTGTGAAGATGGCTTAAGCGTGAAGCGTACGATTCACCTTCACTTGGTAAACAGCTCCTAGCGAAAACGTTGCAAATAACTGTTTTGCTTTGGCATGCAGCAAGTTGTGGGAACACGAGCCCAAACACCATTGAACGTCTTACTTGCTTACAAAAGAGAACGCAAACGTGTCTTTCAGGAGCAGTAGGCGAAGCACATGCTGCAAACGTTATCAGCTTTAAAAATCAACAAGGGACAAAGTTTACGGCTTACCTTTTTTTTGCAGCATTCAGAGCTCCTCTTTGTGTGCTGCAAGAGACGCATAAACACGTCGGCGTTGCGATTATCAGGCTATACACGCCTCACGTCGGTGCGCCGTACGTATACGTGTGCGTAAACCCACGCGGACTGTGCGGACTGTGCCGCTCTCAGCCGCTAACATGGTGGTATGCACACGACGGTTGACAGATGTTCTGAATTTTGCATAACGTCTATGGCAGTCATTGTGTGCACTACTTTTACAAAATGTATAGTAATGATGATATGAATGCAATAGAATTTATCTGCATAAAAAACAACTTGCCAGAGAAAGGGACCAAGCCTACATCATTACATATAACGTGGCCGATTCTCTAACAATTCATCCACGATGGCGGTCGTCCTCAAATGCACTTTATCAGGTATTTCAGTTCACGTAAACCTTGAAGTGTGAACCAGCGCTCCTTCTAGCACAGTTGGTTATGTTCCACACTCTTCTAAAGCAAAAGCTCTACTGGCCTAGTCGAGAGTGTCTCGCCGTCTATCCCCGCTCGGCCTTGAAGCGAATAACGAATATATGCACTCCCGCCGCAGCCGCTGTTCCAGCCGCTGCTAGGATGACAAAGCTTGCCTAACCAGCGGTAGAGCACTGATTAACAGCGACCACGTGACTAGCCGCTCTCTCTTCAACGTCGAGTAGGGGGGGGGGGGCGAATGCCTCTGTTCAGCCGTTGCGCCATGGTATTGCAATAGAAGGAGAGAACAAGGACGGTAGTCCATCTCTGCAAAGGTTGTTTGCGTGGTCTCAGCGACTACAGCAATAAGCTGTGTCAGACCATCCTGTAGTTGTCGCTACAGCTTGCCAATGAGCTAATTATAACCACAATGCTAGGGCGTGGAGTCGCAGGCTGAAACAAATAATGAACGAGAAGTTGGGAGAGATAAACGTCGGCAGAACGATTTAAAAAAAAAGGCGACCACCGTGAGCTTGAAGGGTGTTAATGGACACCTCGCGTTCGACTTCGGCTGCAGGCTCCAAAGAGTGATGAAGCGATGTTACTGAGAGCTCCACAGGCGACAATTCGATGAGCCCCATCAATTGGGTTGCAATACTGTAATTCAGCTGCGAGAGTAAACAACTTTAACCAAGCCGTAATAACCTTTTGCATGCATAAACATGCGCAGCCGAGTAAGGTAATAATTTTTTCCGGCTTGCGTCACGTCGTACGAGAGTTTCTTGGGAGCTGGCAGCTCGCAAATAAATCTTTGCATGTTACGTAAATCCATCAATTCTACCAGCACTAAACGCTAACAAAAAAGAAGGAAAATCAAAAACTCAATAAACGCTTTTTTATTTGTCATACACATCTTTATGAAACCAAAAGACAGTCAATTTAAGTGAGGTATACGTTATATGTTGTTTTTACATTGACTTGAGTAATTATGACGCAAAGTGCATCATATTTCTATTATGATTTCAAAGACTAGAAATAATGTCTCCTATAAATTCTTGGTTTCAGTGTTTCCTAGTTTGTCAATTTACGATAAAAAAATTACTTGGCTTGTCCAACTTTAGGACCCGATTATTCTGCCTAGTTCGCTTTATCAACAGTTTTCTAGAGCGAACTTTGGCTTTGGCTTTTAGCCTTTAGTCTTTGCCTCCCGCAGGAAAAAAATCTGTATTTTTCTCCTGCAAATATACGATGTTCAATGTTCAATGTAATATATTGTAATTATAAAATCAGTATGAATTCTAAACAGCTAATATAAAGCACTCCCGTCTGCGTATGGAAACGATAATATTACAAACCTGCAGCATTACGCTACATACGCCGACAACTTGTGCAATTGGGAGATGAAGACAAAGAAGCGTTTAGAAAAAAAGTTATAAAGATAGGAAATAGCTTACGACAAGAAAACATCATCAATGCGTCAAGCGTAGCAAAAAAAAAACGAAAGATATTTATAAACCGTTCAGAGGTGTTTTCCGTGACCACCAGCGCTTGACGTGCTTTCGAATTTCTCTATAAATATTTTACGTTGCTTGCGTCCTGGCAAGCATAACTAAATAAGTGCCCTGGCACTTACAAATAATCAATATCTGCTATAGGCTCTTGGTCGCTATTTGAGACACTGAAATAATGAATCATGTTGAAAAGGGAAGGGTCCAGCAGAACAAGTAGTTTTGCAGACGTATTCGGTGATGTTCTTCCAATCACGTTAGTTTTTAGGGGTGAAGCTCCCTACGCCATGGGTTGCGGCTTTGGAAGTGCGGCAGCTTGGGCTAGTTGGTATGACATGACGATAGTTATGGCGCGAGAACAGAACGGCGACTAAGAGACACAGTGTCCTTCGTGTCCTTATTGTGTCCATGTCGTCGTTCTGTTCTCGCACTATGATATCGTCATGCTACATCTGAGAACATTGGACCGTTCATGACGCGCTCGCGACCAATTTGCTAGCTCCACATATACCAAATTTGTTGTTACGTGATGTCAATGGGGGACGAAATATATGACTGGTTCAAACTTGATAATCCTGGCACGCGTGTCATGTAACAACAAGACAACATACCACGCTCATAGCGTGCTCGCGGCCGTTTCGCTTGCTCCACATATACTAAATTTGTTATCACGTGACGTGAACAGATGACAAAAGTAAACCACAAATCCAAACATGATAATCATGACACGGAAGTCATGTACCGCATAATTTACCTCCATCTCATAACGTTGTACTGATTTAAAGCGACATATCAACAATTTTCATGCATGTTTCTCATGTTATTGATTCCCACTGTACGTGGGATCTGCCCACATTTTGTCACTCCACCTTTTGCAACGCCTGAGAAAGCCGTGCCTTTTGTGTGTATCTCGAATGCCAAGCAGTGCCTGCATATATGAAACTGATCGAGCAGAGCCCCTACTTTCTGCAGCGGTACGGAATGCACAGCATACCGCACTACTTCTCGTAGTGGTACTTGTGCAAAAGCTGCGCCCTCGTAGCTTTCCCTTCGTTGCATACAAATGTTCTCCGCGAGTCTATTTTTAAGTCCGAAAGCATTTTATAAGAGACCTTGATTCCGCCGTCCACGGTGAGCCTCCTCCTCTCCCCTAGCCACGGCGCGAGGAGCGGAGAGGATTGTCTGTGTCAACGGTGCAGCGACGTCACACAGCACGTGATTCCGCGCACCCCCCTCCGCTCTGTGTCTGCGCACGCCCGCACAGCGACGACTTGCTCGACCTCGGCAAGTCGAAATTCATCGCAGGCATCAATCTCAACTGCGATACCTCCAACAACGAGTACAACGCAATCGAATGCGAGCACTGCACGTGTCGTTGAAGATGTCGCGCCGGTTGAAGACAAGGCAACGCAGCGAAGGGACCCGTGATGCCGAGCGCAAGAGGGCGAAGCGGGCCGCGGATATAAACCATATTATATTGCGAAATCAGTCTCACTTTATACGCCTAACTCACCAAGATTTCTCGAGAGGGTCTAATGGTTCCTGGAAATCCACATGTGATCACACGGGGGAGTTTACGTTGACTCAGTCGCGAATGCCAACGGATTTTAACTTTACTCCCCCTCATAGCATCACCCCGTGCATTTGCACTTAACCTTGTTCACCCTTGTGGAAATGCTTGGTAGTTTTTATGGAAGCATTCAGTCAATGCCAGCTAGCCCGAGTAAATGCAATACTGAGTCATTTCAAGGTTGGACTAGTCGTATATTTGAAACCCTACCGCGGAGCTTGGCAAAAGATATGGGTTAGTGTTATAATAATAAATTTAACCTGAAGTAATAGAAAGCAAGTAAAGGTCACCTTCAGGGTATAAAACACTTTTAAAAGAGTGAATTTAAGTCTGAATTCAGTGAGTACTAGAGGCAAGGTATTGTGGAAGTGAAGATATCAGACTGTCACATTTGAGAAGAATACAGTTGGTGGTATTTGGAAGATTAGCGAAGTTGCTGTTGTTTTCAAAGAATCAGTTCTTTACAGCAAAAAAAACTCCATTACCCTCGTTGCGGCGAACACCACATGCCTCAAACACGCAAAGCATAACTTCGCTTTGCGCATAGTTGAGTACGAAGTACTCGAAATTGTTAAACATTTTTTCTAAACACAAAACAGCTGTGAGGCCCAAGGGACGGCTCTATGCTCTCCCATAGTAGAGTACCAAGTGCTCTAAATCGTTAAGTACTTCTTCTAAACACATGCAAACGAAATTTATGAAGTGCGAGGTCCACGGTAAGACAACATGCTCTCTCATAGTAGAGTAGCTCGTACATTAAATTGTGAACAACTTTTTTAAAACCCCATACCCGTAAACAACTTGTCTTGAGCTTTAAGAGACGGCTTCATGTTCTGAAATAGTATAGAGAACGCCGTACTCAATGTGGTTGAGTGTTTGTTCTATAAGCGTTTGTGTACTTAGTGCTCCAAAGAGTTGACCATTTTTTTCTAAACCCATTATTATTATTATTATTATTATTATTATTATTATTATTAGTAGTAGTAGTAGTAGTAGTAGTAGTAGTAGTAGTAGTAATAGTAGCGTGTATCCAACTCTAATTCATGAGTTGCTATATGGATGGCGTTGTATGTATATCTCCTTGAGAAGAAGGTAAACTACGTGGCGTAAGTGGTTTTCACAGTATATCCCTTTAGTGAATGATGAGTGGCGCGAAGCGTCTGTCCATGCGTCCGTCTGTTCTAAGAGGACAGACAGACAGACAGACAGACAGACAGACAGACAGACAGACAGACAGACAGACAGGCAGACAAATGGACAGGCAGACAGACGAACGGACGGGTGGATGGACGGATGGAAGGATGGACACCCAGACGGTTGGACGATCGGACACACAGTGAGACAGAAAGGCAGACAGGCGGACGGACGGACGGACTATTCGCGGTTTATTAATAAAACCCTCCGACACTTCACTCCAGTGATCATTATTTACCTCTTTTACATGCTGAGATTTTTTTCTTCTTCAGCTGCACGAATTAAATGAACCCTTGTACCAGATGTTAGACATTGACAAAAAGATTTTGGGAGCGATAAGTGACACTGATGTTTTGCGCGTTTATAAGTGGTATCATTCAGAGCTCATCATCATTTCACAAGAAGAACTTCGAAAATCATAATTTTATATCTATTAGCTTCGTTACTTTAAAAAACGTAGCATCAGAATGTTTTCATTTCCTAAGTATTTGTAGGATATCTTCTAACTGAAAAGCTCCAACTGGCAGTTTGAACATACCCGAATGCTCTGGAACGTTGATAGGAAGTTTTCTATACAAAACTCTTCTCTGGGTTGACGAAATTGGCATTCAAAGCAACAAGCATGCTGACGTAAATCAAGGAAATTATAGATTACAAACAAGCATTCTATTTTTTGTGGTTAGGTATGGGTCGTACTGATGACGATAGCAAAAACCAAGCTTCAGATCGGGCTGAATGAGACTCATAAATGCTTGTCGTGGGCTCTTCGTAACCCTTGTGACGTAGCGTCACTTAGTTTTCCTTTCGTTGTAGTTTCTGGCGGGGTTATCATAATTTACAAATGCCTTCATGATGTTATGATTTCTACAAGCTTTACAAATATTAGGCCAGAAAAGATAACATGAAAATACACTTTGCGCCTACCTTACCGCGTGCGGCCCAATACACTTGTCTAATTTCATCTAAAACAAATAGGCCTGCGTAACAGACAATCATATCACTCATTTCTGTCGCTGGTCATTGCCACTCAAAAATCGTGTGCATGCGGTTGGCTCTTTCACAACATCAGAAGCGATAAGCTGATGTAAAGCGCTGGTGCTCACGAGTGTGGTAGCCCCGGACAGTGCTACATTAAATTCAGCGTATGGAACCTAACTACGATTGTCCTCGACAGACGCTGAGAGTGCTTGAAGTGCTCAAAAACTGCTTCGAATTCAATGAAAACTGACTTATTCCTAGCGTTGTGAGAATGTATTACATGCGGAAAAGTAGGAAAGTTGCAGATGCTTGCTGCATTTTGCATTTGTATTAAGTGCTAAGGGATGTATCAACGTATTTGTGTGTGTTTAGTAGTAGTGTGCATAAAATGAACGTGTCAGGTACGTAGACTATACTGCAGTGTAAATTGTGAGGCTTGGTTCGATGTAACATGGACAGCCTTGTTAAAGCAGAGATGTGAGTTTTACGGGCTATGGTGTGATGATGTGCATATCAAAAGCAATGATTGATATGTGGGGTTGAACATCCCGAAACCACCAAATGATTTTAAAAGACGCCGCATTGAAGGGCTCGGGAAATTTCGACCAGCTGGGGTTCTTTACCAGGCATCCAAATCTGAGCACACTGGCCTACAACATTCCCGCCTCCGTCGGAAATGCAGCCGCCGCCGCCGCCGGGATTTGATCCCGCACCCTGCGGGTCAGCAGCCGAGTACTTTAGCCACTAGACCACCGCGGCGGGGCTGCATATCATAAGTAGTGGTCCTGGTCGTATGTCAGAAACATTTCGTTTCAGCTTTCGTAATAATGAAGAGCGAGAGAGAGAAATGTAGTGTGGGAAATCGGGGATATCAAACAAAAAATGAATATTTGCTTTACTGCCATGCAGTGGCGAAAAGGTAGGAGGAAGGCAGAAACGTAGAGAGATAAGCAAACCTTTGTGGTATTTTTATAAAGGCAAACGTTGAGCACCACCATGCATACTGGAGTTGCCTTTACGTACACTTTTATGCACCAGGTCCGCTATTCCGCAACATGACCTCCTCAAGTCGCTTTCAGATATGTTAAGTCAGCTATCCTTGTACCCGGGTACCCACTTGAGACGCATGCTAATATACCACGCCCTATTTCACAGGTATGTGTCATACACCGTGTTTACATGCATGTGTTATTGATTAAAAGGGTTTCATGTCGTAGAGGGCTGGAAAATTACGTTATTTTTGTCATGATGGTGTCTTTTGTGAAGTCTAGAATACAGGTATTCAAAGATGACTATGAGAGCAACCGCGTGTAGATAGATAGATAGATAGATAGATAGATAGATAGATAGATAGATAGCAAGATAGATAGATAGATGAAACTGCTCCAATTGCCTTTGGTTCTAAATGAAATACCTAAAAGTAATTGAATAAATAGGTAAATCAATCACTTGATCTTATCACGTGATACCACAGCCTCATTAGTCGAGCCCATTTAAATTTCTAACTGAAGCCCAGTTTTTGCAATTTTCTTTCTACAGACGACACATTACAAAAGCACCTAAATATGTTGTATCTTTGTTGCTTCGTCACACGACACTACTGTTTAACAGACAAAGCACGCTTTACAGGAGCAGTTATATGTGTGAGTACTTCCATTTGCATTGCTTTTTCGCAGAGCCCACACGCCTAAAGGTCAATACAGGCTTTACAGGAGTGTCTGTCGTTGAACCTACCGTGTTTATGCACACAAGTTGGATCTAACAATTACATCACAATTTACAAGATTACTCACTTTTTACAGGAATGAGGGGGCAAGTAGTGCCATTTATACAACTAATTATACCGTCGGGCTGAGTTCAATCACCACAGACTTAGGAGACATTTGGTGTTGTAGTATTACCGGCCACGTATACTAACAGAACAGACATGCGTGCACTGTTGAGCCTGCTGTAGGGGGTCTGATACAGGGGATCTGAATGCCTAAGAAAAACATTCACCTGTTGGGTATTTATTGGCATGAGACCAACGAGCGTCTGTTTCTAGGACCACTGACCTTATATATTATTGAAATAACCTTTCTATAATTTCATCAGAAGCATTCAGAATTTCAAATTCAATGGTAAATATATTTATTATGATATGGAAGAATATATTTACATCCGTCGGGGCGTGTCCAAATAATATATCATATGCAGACCTCCTGTACCCGCCGAGTTATTATATTGTTATTTCTCTGTTTGTATGAACACCTTGTTCGCTATATAGCTTGCGCGTTTCCCTTGTTTATTTTGTATGTGCGCATAATGTTTTGTTGGTGTATACATAGATTCATGTTTTTTTTTCATTTTCGAATATTCAAGTTCAGCGAACTTCTGCTTGTGCTCATCAAAAAGGGTTTGAAGTGCTGTGAAATTAAAAATATAGATGTTAGCATGGCAACGCGGAAAATGCTGTTCCAATACATTAGAAAAAAGCTGTTTTTATTAACAACGCCACACAATGCATGCTGTAACCAGTGACAGGTAACTGCCATGGTCATTATGTGCTTGCAGTAAAAGTAACCGAACAAGTAAGGTTTTAGCTGCGAAATTTAGAAACGTTTAGAAACCCTATTTTTTGAAGTTCTTGTTTTTTTTGAAGTACTCTGTTATATATCCAAGAAAAACACACGTCTGAAAAGTGTCTGTGCGTGTTTGTTTATTGTTATCCACTTCATTGCTTGGCCATCCAAGCGAAATTGGCCGAATTAAAGAACACACTATCCTTTGCTGGTTTTGATTTAGTTGGCTTTGTTGAGATCTGGAGCAGCATAATATTTTCGCTACGTGCGAAATTATGAAACTGATGAGTTCAAGTGCGTATAAGACAAAGAAATACATGTTAAATAACGACTTGAATAGTGAAGACTTAGGACTAGGGCACGGAGACAAAAATAATTGTCCTCACTTCATGCTATAACAATTGTTAATTCGCCTGGAAGTCCTCGGTTCACGCTATTGAAATCATCATGTCTTACCAAAACTAGCTGGAGCCGCCACATCTCTAAGGATATGCTCAGTAACCGTAGAGGAAGGAACGTAAAGAGATGCTTAGACCACGTGCGCTGCGTATGGATCATCGGTAAAGATCATAAGCGTAAACGAACGCAACGTAATGAACTTTTTCATCTGTTGTTGCGCTTACAGTAGGAACGTGAAGAATAGGACGTGAATGTTACCGGGCGCACGACCTCTACAAAAAAAGTGATGCGACCCTTACGTACGGTCAATGGACAAAGCAGTTTTGGTTTTCACGTTCCGATCACTTAACTTCGGGCCTCCCCAGATCCCGCGTTTTTGTGCGCGTCTTGAAAGCTATAGAGTAGCGTTTCTGTGCAGTTGGTTTGTCGGACTAGATGGCAGACGTGACGACCATGAGTGAGAGCACACGTCGGGTCTTCCGTTTAGCCCGAACAGTGAAGCCATAGTCAAACACGCGAACCCTGCTAGGCTGCAACATTTGGAGCGAGGACGCAATGCACATTCAGAGTAGTGATTGGCGCGTCATAAAAAAAAACAAATCGCAGTGAAAATATCAAAGTGAACATACGTGGTTGCTAGCAACGCCTACGGCAGATAATGCACTAACAGGATACGACACTAATTATAGACGTGACAGCAGTCTGAATATGGCTTAACAGGGACCACCAGGTGGTGCCGTTTTGTTTGGCTGGTTCTGTTCGGGCTGTCACGGTGGATGGACGTGTTTTTCGAGCGCTCCGGATCGACTACGCAGATAAGTGTTTTTGCATGTTTTGAGCTTGTCTTTATAAATATAAGGCAGCGGTTGAAATCTTCGTAGCACTAATTTTATGGTACGGCTTTTTCGGGGGCCAGTCACCAGGTATTTATTAGTTAGTACGGGTGTGTGTGTTTGAAATTTTTTTGTTGTTTTTTTTCTTTTGCCACCCTGTGGGGGAGGTGCGCGTACATTGAACACGCAAATTTTTGTAGTAGAGCTTAGACTTTCTTTTTTTTCGTAGTGCACGGCTCGAGTTTAGTAATTATCGAGTATGGGGACAATTGGTGTCAGAAAGACATGGTTAAAAAGACTGTAGAGTGTTCAGGATGTGGAGTGGGTTTGAAAGTGGACTCAAGCGTAGAAGCGGATCGAGAAGAGGCTGACGCGAAGTGTAGGCAATGTGAGGTCGAGCAAAAAATGGAGAAAATGATGGTTGCCCAAAGTGAACTGCTGGTGAGAATTGATGAGCTTGAGACTGCGTTGGCGACAGAGCAAGAGAAAACGAGGGCAATGGGAGAAAGACTGAAGTCCACCGAGGAAGCATTAGCGAAGCTGAACAAAGAAGCGGCCTACGGAGAGAACAGTACAGAACCGGCAACCAGAACGGTGGTAAAGGAAGAACAAGCAAGTTTGGAAAAAACAGGTTTAGCCGGTTCAACTGTCGCAAGGCCCAGCTTCAGCGAGGTAGTGGTGGGGCTGGGAGGGGACAAAGCAGCCGGCGTCACAAGTGCAAGTAGCCCCCAGGTGCAGGACGCTCCAGCTGAAAAGTCACAGCATGTGATGGCTTCTGTGCATCGATTTAAATTCGAGTCCCCAGCCGGGGACTCGAATTTAAATCGATGCACAGAAGCCATCAAAGAGAGGGTAAGAGGTGACAAGAGGGTTGCAGTAAGGGCGTTCCCAGGACGCAAGCTTGAAGCAGTCATGAGGAAAGCGAGCGCAAAACTCAAAACTACAGCTGATAGACGAAACCTCGCGATAATTTCAGGCGGTTTAAACGATGTCTTAAATGAAGATACAGCAGGACTAGCAGCCACACTGGCGAAAGGCGTCGATGACATGCGCGCCACTTCTCCTAAGGTACAGGTAGAGATATGCACAATACCGGAGGTACCGGTGCGTGATAGCAACCTGCAAAGAGCGATTGTCAACGCAAACCAAGAGATATGGCGGATGAGTCGAGAGAAAGGCTTTGAGGTGGTGGAAATAAACAGAGAGGTGCATAGGTGGGGTGGTTTTCAACGAGACAGAATTCACTTCGATGGGCGACTAGGTCATGAGGTGGGTTGGCGACTTGCAGGACGCGCAGTAGCTTTTTTGGGGGGCAAGCGAGCCCTTCGGGGTGCAGGATAGCTAGTAACGAGGAAAACAACGAGGGAGACTCTTCGACAGGTGTTATGGACAGATACGATTCCAAATTAAGTGACACCAATGTCTAAGATAGGTAGAGTCCGGGGCATAAATAGACGTAGCCACGAGCGCCGAGCCCATTCAGACACAGGGTATATTAACATGCAGGGTGGTAGGAACAGGCTGAAGTGGGAAGAGATAGAAAAACAGCTAAGGAAAGAGAGGCCGATGGTATACGGTTTTGTAGAAACACATCTCAGGGACATAGAACAACCTCTGAACAATCCGGACTACGCGTGGGAATATTGTAATAGAACAGAAGGCAGCAGAAAGGGGGGTGATATTGGGGCATTCATTCATAAAAGTACAGACTGGCAAAGGGTCAAGCAGGAGTGCAAGGAATATTTATGGCTAAAAGGGAAAGTGGCAGGTCGAATGACACTCCTTGGTTTCCTGTAATTGTGGACGGGAGCAAAGGCTAGAGAGGAAAACCAGGCAATGGTAGAGTGTATATCAAAGGACATTCAGGAGTTAGGAAGAGAGGGCGAGATAATTATACTAGGAGACATGAATGCGCACATAGAAGATATAGATGGGTATACCGACCCGACAGGCAAAATGATCATGGATATGTGTGAAAGGCTTGATTTGATCAGTTGCAACAGTACCGAGAAGTGTGAAGGGCAAATAACATGGGAGGTAGGAAGGCTGCAGTCGACGATAGATTATGCACTGATGTCACATAGGATGTATGATAAGCTCAGGGGAATGCACATAGATGAAGGTGGCTCCAGAAGTCTGGGTAGTGATCACAAACGTATCAAGCTAAGTTTTGGAAGAGCAGTGAAAGTGGGAAGGAGACAAAATGAGCAACTACAGGAAAATTTTTATTCAGAAAGGCAAATTGAAATAGCCACTAAACAAATTGAGAAAGAAATCACGGAGGATAATAAGACAGTGTGGACATACATGAATTTAATTAGACTCTTTGAGCTAGAGCTTGCTAAGACCCGTAACATGTCACCCCGGAAAAGAAGACACAAACCCAAAAGTTGGTGGGATGAGGAAGTTAAGAGAGCCATAGCAAAACGTCAGGAAGCCTCCAGCGAACACAGACATGCTAAGCAGCGGCGTGAACCGACAGATGATGTTGAAAGAAAATGGGAAACCTTTCTAAGCTGTAGAAGGGCTGCATCCCTTCTGATCAATGAAAAGATTAGAAGAAAGGGAGCTCAGTGGCTGGCAGAAGTACATAAAAAAGATAGAAAGGCAGCTGCGAAATTTTGTAACCATCTAAACTTCCTAAGCAATGAGACGAGCGTAGAGCAAAGATTTATAACTACAGCTCAAGGTGCTAGGCTAGAAGGGGACGAAGCTATTGGATATATAAGAACAAGGGTGACAGAAAAATTTCAACAAAGAATACTTTATGCACCACAATAGACAAGGACGAATCAAGTGGTGCGATGGCTCCATTTTCACAACGAGAGTGGGAAAGGGCTGAGAAAAGGGTTCCTAGTAGTACATCAACAGGCCCAGATGGCCTCCCAATTAGGCTGATAAAGACATTAGGTCCGAAGTCTAAGCAGGCTTTGAGAGAGGCAGTGAGCCAAATAATATTCGATGGTGAAGTTCCCGATCGATGGAAACTTAGCAGGATGAGCATGATCTATAAAGGAAAGGGGGACAAAGCTGACATAAACAACTAACGTCCTATAACAGTCACATCAGTGGTCTACAGGCTGGCGATGCAGATTAAAAAGGGAAGACTGCAGGCATGGATAGAAGATGAGGGGGTGCTGCGGGAACTGCAGAATGGGTTTCGGAAACACAGGAGGTTGGAAGACAATCTGTTCTCACTTACGCAATGCATAGAAATAGCAGAAAAAGAACACAGGCCCCTGTGGCTAGCATTCTTGGATATCAAGGGAGCGTACGATAGCGTGGTTCAAGAGGAATTGCGGGGAATACTGGACACACTAGTCGTGGAACATGTAGTCACTAATCTTTTAAAGGGTATCTCTAAAGGTAACAAGGTAGCTATAAAGTGGGAAAAACAGGTATCCAACTGTTGTAGCACCGAAAGGCGGGCGAGTTGGAACTTATCCATAGTGGGCAGCGCACAAAAGGAAACACACAAGAGAAGGAATCAGGACAAGCGCTGGTCTAACAACTGAAAGTTTTATTTGAAAGAAAGCATATATACATGTGTACACAGAAAATCAAGTGCTACGCAAGATTACTTCCGATCAATGAAACCAATCTCCTGTTCAGATAAAGAAACAGATGGCTGGCTAACGCAAATGCCAACACTCTTCGCCATGTGGTAAGCCTCAGCAATCTCACGTGTCCTTTGATTATGATGGCGGTCGATGATTGCGGTTTGCTCAAAAGAAGGAATACAACCGCAATCGCGGCAATGGCTGGCGAGGTGAGACAGAACCCCACCCTTTAAAGAATTTTCATGCTCCCGTAGCCTAATATTAATACATCTACCGGTCTGTCCTATGCAGACACTCCCGCACGAGCAAGGAATTTTATAGACTACCCCGGTCGAACATGCGGTATACTTCTTAACGTGCTTGATTGAACAAGTGTTATCAACCGCCCTCGTAATTCCCTTAACGCGTCTATGAATCTTGCCACATAAGCTACCCAATTTATTCCCACTTGAAAAAACAACGTCAACCCCATACTGCCCCCCAACTTTCTTTAATCTATGTGAAATGGAATGTACATAGGGAATCACTGCAAAACGCTTTTGCTCGCGTTGAGAGGTTGCTGGTTGGTTGGTGGGCTGCGCGTTACTATTTACTTTCTTTAGCAAACGCTCGGAAGCAGAAACGAGAAAGGCGGTGGGAAAACCCGCTGTCTTAAGCCGATCACACTGATTACGAAAGCTTTCCTCTGTGGCATGGAAACAAGATTTTGCGACAGCTGCGTGAAGGCATGAAGTGACTATACCATTTTTTACCAGTTTAGAATGAGCAGATTTAAAGTTTAGGAGGGGTTTAGCCGACCTGGGAGCGTATAACCAACAGACATGCGCATCCTGGAATCGCAATGTTAGGTCAAGGAACTGAAGCTCATTCTTTTCATTGGGAACTTCACACGTAAACTGAAGACCCTGCCCCCTTTCCCTAAATGCCTTGAGAATGTTCACCTTATCATGTAAGCTACTAACACTATCCAAAAAAACCAAGTAATCATCCACATACCTAAATATACGAGTCCCCCAACCCTCAAAATCTCTTTCTAGATCGCGATCAATTCTACTCAACAATATGTCACTTAGGACCGGGGCAACTCTGGAACCTATGCATACACCTGAGGCCTGAACAAACAAATCCCCTTGCCAAGAAACAAAAGTAGAATCAAGATAAAAACGAAGAAGTTCAAGGAAACTTTGAACAGAAATACCACATTTGTCAACAAACCGCGTTTCTTCATTTAGTTCAGTGATAGTTTCCTTAACACATAGTAACAGAAAATTATGCGGCAGTGAGTAGAACAGGTCCTGAACATCGACACTGAAGGCAGACTTTTTTTCCCAAAGGTTCTGATTACCCAAGAAATCAACAACCTGTAGTGAATTCCTAACCAAGAATGGATCCACTAAATTCAACGAGCTGAGGTGGGTTTGCAAGTAGCCCGAGACAACGTGTTGCCACGAGCCACGCTCCGACACAATTGCCCGAAAGGGTACATCTGGTTTATGCGTCTTGGCGGAGAAGAACACCTGCAACTCCAGGCTTTTTGAATTCTTCGCCAAGGACCTCAGTCGTTCAAGCTTTAGGTCTGACAATAATGCCAATGCCTTCTTCTTAACAGAAGCCGGCTTACAAGTGACTGGTTTGAAGTTTTTTTGCATTGCTTGAACAGCCTTATCCTGAAACATGCCCGCGGGCATCACGACGAAGGATCCTTCCTTATCTGACACCAAAACCAGCGGTTGTTAGACCAGGTTGTTAGACCAGCGCTTGTCCTGATTCCTTCTCTTGTGTGTTTCCTTTTGTGCGCTGCCCACTATGGACAGGTATCCAAGCCTGCAGAGGTAAAACGGGGGCTTAGGCAGGGGTGCCCCCTGTCACCCTTATTATTCATGATGTACCTACAACGATTAGAGGCAAAATTAGAGGGAAGTGGGCTGGGCTTCAACCTCTCTTTAGTCAAACAAGGAAAACTTATTGATCAGGCACTACCAGCATTAATGTACGCAGATGATATAGTGCTGATGACCAACAACAAGAAAGATTTGCAGAGATTGATGGACATCTGCGGTAATGAGGGAGATAGGTTAGATTTTAGATTCAGTAAGAAAAAATCAGCAGTCATGATTTTCAATGACAACGAAGGTAGTCATTGAAAAGGTAGCTTAGAATACAGGACGTCACGCTAGAGATAACAGATAAATACAAATATCTGGGCGTATGGATAAACAATGGGACCGAGTACCTGAGGGAACACAAAATATACGTGACGACTAAAGGTAAAAGGAGTGCAGCAGTGATGAAAAATAGGGCACTGTGGATTTACAATAGGTATGATGTTGTGAGAGGAATATGGAAAGGGGTCATGGTTCCTGGGCTGACGCTCGGCAATGCGGTCTTGTGCATGAGATCAGAAGTTCAAGCAAGATTAGAAATTAAGCAACGTGAAATAGGTAGGCTTGCTTTAGGAGCTCACGGGAATACACCAAATCAGGGAGTACAAGGTGATATGGGATGGACATCATTTGAGGGCAGGGAAGCTAGCAGCAAGATAAAATTTAAGAAGCGATTGAGAGAAATGAAGGAGGAGCGTTGGGCTAGGAAGGTTTTCAGCTACTTGTACATGAAGAATGTCGATACAAAATGGAGGAAGCGAACCAGGAAGTTGACTGGTAAATACTTAGAAAACAGCAGGTGGCCAAACCAAAAAGAACTATCGGTTAAGAAGAAAGTGAAGGAGACGGAGACTGACATGTGGAAAATGGGCATGAGTAAGAAGTCCGCACTAGGGGTCTATCGAACTTTTAAGCAGGAAATCGCCAAGGAAAGGATTTATGATAATACTCAGGGTAGTTCTCTACTGTTTGAGGCAAGGATGGGAGTACTGCGAAACAAGACATATCGGGCCAAATACGAAGGGGTAGACACAGTATGCAGTGCGTGTTGAGAGGAAGAAGAAACTGCCGAACACTTGATAATGTTCTGTAAAGGGCTTCACCCTATAGTTCAGGATGATGGCGCAGAGTTTTTCAAAGCACTGGGGTTTAGGGACCGGGAGGGCAAAATAGACTTTAAGCAAGTACACTTAACTAGAAGGAGGTTATCTGATTGGTGGCTAAAGTCAAGGAACGAGTGAAAATTAAACTCTTCACTGCAAAGTACAAATCCTCAAACTCACTTTTTAAGGAAAAAATAAATAAATATAGTTTTGAGTTCATTAAGTATTACGGCTTGGTGGCGCTAGCCATCGCCCGATCTAAAGGGTACAGCCATATCTATCCATCCATCCATCCATCGGCTGCAAACAGTGCTCTGCTTTCACATGGTCGTCGCACCTGCCATCTAGTCCGACAAACCAACTGCACAGAAACGCAGCTCTATAGCTTTCAAGACGCGCACAAAAACGCGGGATCTGGGGAGGCCGGAAGTTAAGTGATCGGAACGTGAAAACCGAAACTGCTTTGTCCATTGACCATACGTAAGGGTCGCATCACTATTTTTGTAGAGGTCGCGGGCCCGGTAACATTCACGTCCCATTCTTCACGTTCCTATTCTAAGTGCAACAACAGATAAACAAGTTCATTACGTCGCGTTCGTTTACGCTTATGGTCTTTACCGATGATCCATACGCAGCGCACGTGGTCTAAGCATCTCTTTACGTTAATTCCTCTACAGTTACTGAGCATATCCTCAGAGAGGTGGCGGCTCCAGCTAGTTTTGGTAAGACATGATGATTTCAATAGCGCGAACCGAGGACTTCCAGGCGAATTAACAATTGTTATAGCATGAAGTGAGGGCAATTTTTTGGTCCCCGTGCCCTAGTCCTAAGTCTTCACTATTGAAGTCATTATTTAACATGTATTTCTTCGTCTTATACGCACTTGAACTCATCAGTTTCATAATTTCGCACGTAGCGAAAATATTACGCTGCTCCAGATCTCAACAAAGCCAACTAAATCAAAACCAACAAAGGATAGTGTGTTCTTGAATTCGGCCAATTTCGCTTGGATGGCCAAGCAATGAAGTGGATAACAATAAACAAATACGCACAGACACTTTTCAGACGTGTGTTTTTTTGGATATATAACTGAGTACTTCAAAAAAAAAAAACAAGAACCCCCAAACCATAGGGCTTCTAAATGTTCTGAAATTTCGCAGCTACAACCTTACTTGTTCGATTACTTTTACTGCAAGCACATAATGACCATGACGGTTACCTGTCACTGGTTACAGCATGCTATGTGTGGCGTTGTTAATAAAAACAGCTTTTTTCTAATGTATTGGAACAGCATTTGCCGCGTTGCGTTGCTAACATATTTATTTTTATTTCACAACACTTCAAACCCTCTTTGATGAGTACATGCAGAAGTTCGCTGAACTTGAATACGCAAAAATGGAAAAAAACAATGAAACTATGTATACACCAACAAAAAATTATGCGCACATACAAAATAATTAAGGGAAACGCACAAGCTATATAGTGAACAAGGTGTTCATATAAACAGAGAAATAAAATTATAATAACTCGGCGGGTACATGAGGTCTGCATATGAAATATTATTTGGACACGCCCCGACGGGTCTAAATATATGCTTCCATATCATAATAAATATATTTACCATTGAATTTGAAATTCTGAATGCTTCTGATGAACTTATAGAAAGATTATTTCAATAATATTTAAGGCCAGTGGTCCCCAAAACAGACGTCCGTTGGTCTCATGCCAATATATACCCAACAGGTGAATGTTTTCTTAGGCATTCAGATCCCCTGTATCAGACCCCTGACAGCAGGCTCAAAAGTGCACGCATGTCTGTTCTGTTAGTATACGTGGCCGTAATACTACAACACCAAATGTCTCCAAAGTCGGTGGTGATTGAACTCAACCCTACGGTATAATTAGTTGTATAAACGGCACGACTTGCCCCCTCCTTCCTGTAAAAATTTAGTGGTCTTGTAAATTGTGATGTACTTGTTAGATGCCACTTGTGTGCGTAAACAGGGTAGGCTCAACGACAGACACTCCTGTAAAGCCTGTTTTTACCTTTAGGCGTGTGGGCTCTGCGCAAAAGCAATGCTAATGGGAGTACTCACACATACAACTGCTCCTGTAAAGCGTGCTTTGTCTGTTAACTATTGATGTCATGTGACGAAGCAACAATGACACAACATATTTAGGTGCCTACCCCGCTCCAAGCTCATCACCGTCGGAATCCAATCTGCACCCGGAACTTTCACGCCGAAACTGCCTCTCTATGACCTACTTTCTACCATCATAGCCGCCACAAATCTCTCTCCCAAGACCAGTGCGGAGGTCACCCTTCAGGCCAAACCTGCTCAGAGCTTTGTGTTTCTGAAAACGCACTCGCCCCTCACTGCCCACATCCTACTGTCCTTTACAAGTCTGGAACTTAATGGTAAGCCGATCACCGTTAAGCCATATTCCCCGAGTCCTCCAATATCATGTCTCGGCGTCAGACACAACGTTGCTGGTCACTTCATACCATCTTAGCTCTTGCATGACCTCGAATCCTTTACTTCAATATACTCGCTGCACGTGTGATGGGCTCCACTGAATCCGTCCTCATAACATTTGCTGGTGCCGTCATCCCTCGCTTTGTGTATTTTAAACGCGTCTCTTTCCGATGCCTTCCACATAAACCTAAGCCAACTACTTGCACTCGGTGCCTTGCTATAGGGCACCGTGCTCATCAATGCCCCCAAGACAGCATTCCGGCCAAGTGCCGCCGCTGTGCGTCTACTCTAAAAGCAGATCCCGATGCTCAAGTTTGTGCCCAACCCTGGTGCATCCATTGCCAAGTCAACACCCACTCATCTTTCGACTCCACCTGCCCCTACCTTCTAGCTAAGCAACGCGATTGCGCCAAAGCAGCTTCTCTCCGTCGCGCAGCCATGCGCCGAGCCACTCAGCCTTCGCCGCCCTCCTCTTCAGCGCATGAGTTCCTATCACCTCCCGCAACATCCCCCACCCCGGACTCATACGTCGCTAAGGTTAAGGGCACACCTCCCGTGTGCACTTCTTCATCAAACACACCTTCACCATCCTTGAGTAACGAGAGCCGCTCCTTCGGTCTGCGACTGGCTGTGTTGGAGCGCAACCAGCGCGAACGACAGCGCGTCTCAGATGAGCTACAACAGAAAATACTCGCACTGACGCAGACACTCGCAACTACCACATCCTCTCTTACCTCTCAACTCACGGAGCTAAATAAGCAACTCGCCACACTCACCGCCCCGACCTCCAGCTCCCATGTAACCGAATTGGCCGACATGGTCGAAACCACCACCACTGTGCATCACACTTGTTTGGTCCAGCTGGAAAATTCAATTTTCCGGATTCTCACGACCCTCTGGAATCATTCACCTATATGCTTAACTGCCTGCAAGAGTCGCTTCCCCCGGCAAAAAAGAAGGAACGCGCACGCGCAGACGCTTCCTCTTCTTAAAGACCTAGATGGTGCGTGAAAAGGACCTCGAGATTTTGCAGTGAAACTGCGGCAACTTTCGTCATAATAGGACACCTCTCCACCAATATCTTCTCACCCGCCCCACATTACCTCATTTTCTCCTTATACAGGAGACTCGGACGGCCCTTGCTGTCCCCGGTTACCGTGCATATCACGCTACGACGGTAATGCGACTTGCGTTCATTTATGTTCGCAATGACGTTCTCGTTGAACCACTAGACGTACCCTCCCCCCTCCTTAAGTATTTAGTTGGTGTAGTCTATTATCAACTATCTACCCGTATTTATCTCGCTCTGATGTCCTTTTACAACCCCCCTGTCAGGTCCTCTGTTTAGTGCTCTTGGCAAATTCCTGCACTCCCTTCTATCGACCACCCATATCCTCCTTGGGGGTGACTTTGGTGCTCCTCATAGGCTCTGGAGTTACCCTCAAACACTCAAACCAGGTCTTTTTCTACACTGCCTCGCCCAGGAACGTCATCTCACCCTTCTTAATACCCCTGACAGCCCTACTCGAGCGGGCATTGTTTAACAGCGCTCCACTACACCCGATCTCACTATCTCTTGGAGTTCCCTTTCTTTTCACTGGTAGTGTCCGCTGAAAACCTTTTCAGTGATCCCTTTCTCATACACATCACCACCCCTCTTTCCCACGAGAGGCGGAAACAACGAGTCACTCACACTGACTTGGAAGCATTCCGTAATAACAATTTGTCTGATGCCTTCAAAACTTACGACGACTGGACGTCACGGATCTCCGCAGCAATGACATCCTGTAGTCGCCACGCTCGTTTTCAACTCCCCATTCCTGACCCTGTCCTCACTTTCTCTGTTTATGGCGACGTAATCAACGTTTGAAACGCTCCCTCCGCTCCCAGCCTCACAACGTCCAACTTTCCTTCAGCATTGATGCTCTGCGGGCTGAAATTATCGCTTACGGCACTTCCGTTGAGCACTCTCGTTGAAAAACACTGTGTGGCGGCCTTCACTTCGCACTGAACTCGCGCTCTACATGGTCTGTGTTTAGGTCTCTCTCAGGTACCAAGCCTGCCGTTGCTCCCACCCTAGCTAAAGCTCTCACTCAAGGGACTCCATCTGATGTTTCTGACAATTTAAAATTTCTGTATCTCCTCTCCCCCTCACACCTTCCTACCCAGATTACTGTGGCGAAGCTAACCCAGACCTGGACCGCCCATTCACGCTCAGGGAGCTGGAAGCAGCCTTAGCCACTCAAACTACCCGGTCGGCTCCCGGTGAGGATGAGATAACGTATACAACTTTACGTAAACTTCCCACAACGCGTAGGAATTTCTCTTACACACATTCAACGAAGCATTGAACAGCGGCTGTCTTCCAAGCTCTTGGACATCCTCTCTTATTGGCATGATTTCGAAGCCGGGAAAGCCTCCATCTCTCTCTATCCTTCGCCCTATCTCTTTGACATTATACGCTGGCAAGATTCTTTAGCGAATGGCCTTTACTCGACTGTCTGATTTTATTGAGGCGAAAGAGTTTTTCCCTCTTTCTTTTATTGGCTTCCGACACCACGTATGTGCGCAGGATATGTTACTTGTTCTTCAGCATACTTTTCTTTTACCTTCTCGTAGTCAGATCCATGCTCCTGTAACCGTCGATGTATGAAAGGCATTCGATGGCATGAGTCATGACCACATACTCGCTCAGCTCTCCTCCCTGTCATGTGGCTCCCGCATGTATTCTTACATCCGATCCGTTCTTTCCAGTCGAGTTGCTCGCTTTAGAGTCAATACTCATTTGTCTAACCCACACTCCCTCACCCGCGGCACTCCTCAAGGTGCCGTACTATCTCCTACTCTATTTAATATGGCTATGGCCCCCCTTGCCTCCCAACTGTCACAAATACCTGAACTCCACCATATTTTTTATGCAGACGACATCACTCTCTCGTGTACGTCTGGATGTCCCGGCCACGTGCAGGATACTTTGCAACGTGGCCTGGACCTAATAGCTTCCTTTTATCGCTACTGCTGGCCTGTCTCCTGCACCAGAGAAATGTGAACTACTTTTGCTATGCCGGTCTGCGTACCAGCGCTCCCACAACACCCTCATCTCCCTACATCTTTCTAGCTCTCTCATCCCCACTGTTCAGTGATGCAAAGTTCTTGGCTTCCCTTTGCACGCGACAAAGAACACGCAGGCCCTACACCAAGCTGTGAGGACTTGTAACTCGGTGACTCTTCTCCTGTGACGCGTTGTCCCTCTGCAGTCGGGGCTCCACGAGACTCATGCGTGCTGGGTTGTACATGCGCACGCGCTTCACAAGTTCTTGTACTTTGTACCCTACGTTGAATTCATCCAAACGCAACTCATCACACTCGAAAGGACTCTATTAGGCTTCTACAAGGCAGCTCTAAACCTCCCTGTCACTACCTCTACCACTAGCTCTTTGCCACAGGCCTCTTCCATCCATTACGTTCTCTTATTTCTCTGCACCACGACTTTCAGATTACCCGTATTTCTCCTTGGCATTCACGTATAAAAGGCAATGAGCTAGCTCATCAGCTTGCCCGCGATATATTGCACCGGACACCGTTTATTCCTTGGCCCAAACTTTCGGAAGACAGTGAGAGCTCCGCGAATAACGATGGGTAGATCTCCTTGCTTCACACTATCAAGGAGGTGTATCTCCAGCTCCGGCTCGACAAGCGTCTTTACCCTCCCCCTCATCCATCACTCACTGCGCTTGAGGCTCGAATTCTACGGCACATCCAATTGAATTGCCTGATAACCCGCTCTCGCCTTTTCCTTTATAAATATAGGTCTAACCCCTGCTGTCCTAATTGCCCCTCCCCACATGCCGACCTGTCACACTGCCTGTTTTTACTGCCCAACTGCTCAGCAATCAAGGTATTACCCTCCCCCATCCCTTTCCATCACCTCCTGGCTCGACTGGATCGGCGCCGAAGGGGAAGAAGAACAGCGGCAATCGGTCGCACAGGCGGTCGAAATGCTCGGCCTGTAAATTGTGGCTGAATAAAAGTCTATTACTACGACTACTACTGGCTGAACAGTAGCACAAAGGCTCAAATTACGACCAAAAACGCTCTCTTTAACTGCACATGTCTGCAACTAGGACCCACGTTTTACAGCGAAAGCTGACTGATGGATTGATATCTGAGGTTTAATGTCCTAAAACCACCATATGGTTATAAGAGTCGCCGTAGTGGAGGGCTTCGTAAATTTTGGGCAACTGGGGTTCTTTGGCGTGCACCCAAATCCGAGCACAGGGGTCTACAACATTTGCGCGTCCATCGGAAATGCAGCCGCTGCAGCCGGGCTTCGAACCCTCCACCTGCGGGTCAGCAGCCGAGTACCTTAGCCACTAGACCACCGCGGGGGGGGGGGGGGGCTACAGCAAAAGCTGTTATGATATCACAACTCGGGTCACGCGCAGTTGTCCACCACCGCCACCGGTGTCCGTAACCACATCGTGCAAAATTAGAAAAAAATACACCTAGCACCAACGACACAGTGGGGCTCGAACCCGTGTCCGGTGGGTTTCAGCCCATTATTTTACCACTTAGCTACGCCATATTGATTTCTTCCAAGGTATTTAGTACAAATGCGGCTTATGTATATATATAGCATACAATATACACAAGGTCAAGTCCACAAATGTACAATAGACGTTACAAAGTAAATCTCGTACAACACATTCTCTAAAGCGGTATTTGAGTAGCACACTTATGAACTCAGCATACCAGTCCGGCTGAAATTGCAGTTGGTCATAAATGTCCCTTAGCCGCACAGTCATTTGCACGAAGTGACATCGTGGTTCCACATGCCTGTCCAGCATTGCGAGGTTTTCATAAACTATGCATGCCCATTAACAACAGCATGTCGTTGTATATGGGTGGCACAAGATAACAGATGCTATGAGAATTTAAATCCAGACGTTTTTAAAAGCCCTCTGCAGGACGTCGCAGAAAAATTTATGGCATCCTTACAACTAATATAGCAATGTTCTATTGTTTCTGTAACATCGCAGAGGCGGCAGTTATTTGAGGATACAAATATGCCTTTTGTGTTCAACCAGGTTTTTACAGGTATATCTTCTGTATGCACTTTGTGAAACAATGTCTTGGTTATTGGTGAAATAGGCATTTTGTTACACATGTTAGCAAGTCATGACCAGAAAGTCCAATACGTAGTGAGTGGTAAAGTGGGGTCAGAAGCTTACATCCAACAGAGCATAATGTAGGTTTCTACTTGAGCTAGAGGACAAGTACTCATTGAAGAATCTGGCTGTCAGGCAACGCACTGCTTCATATACTTCACGCATGAACCCTTGCAGATAAGAAGGCAAATACAACACTAGTAGATTCCACTAAATTTGCTGAAACATCTGGGAAATTCACTTGCAAGAATGTTCGAAGCAGTAGATGAGCACAGTCACGAAAATAGGAAAAGCGCCACAGCAGTTTTTAATGAAGAAGTGTACCAACCCAAGACCATCTGTGCAGACAGGTCTAAAAACATTGTCTCGCCTTATCGCTTCATTGGTTGATGACCAAATGAAAGTATCAAATATATGGTAAAATTTTTGTATTTAAACCCTCGAACAACAAATTATTTGCAAAATGTAAACTATTTTTGTTGCCAAAACAGGCTGAATGCTCTAGCTGTTGCCACTAATGAAGAGGTTATGAGGAATAAACGTCTAGGCAAAGCGTTTTAGGGTGGGTAGGCGTTCTTTCCAATAGTTTTCACTTGATCGATATGCATATAATGTAATGCCTAGGTATTTTGGTGGAACACAAGACCTATCTATACCCTGAAATGGTTGGTTTAGATGTTCTATGATTGTTGAATCAGAGAACTTTTAGCAAAGTTCATTCGTGATCCTGAAAATTTTCCAAGTTCTCTGATTGTTGACATCATCATTTTTATACTAGAAAGATCTGTGCGAAGAAACGCAAGGTCATCCGCATCGACCAATACATTTACCTCATTCCCATAAGCACTGAAACCGCGGACGCTTAAGAACGAATTACACCTAAGTAAAGTGGCTCCAAATATAAAGCAAAAAGCATTGGTGACAATAGACAGCCCTGTTTCACAGACGAGTTAAGAAACAAGGGTTTTGAAAGAATGCCATCAACAAGTAAACGGGTTGAACATTCATTGTAGCATAGTTTCACGACTATAAATATAGTGGAGCCAACATTGGCATGTCCGAGAAGAAAAAACTGAAAAAAATGGCGAACCCAGTGAAAAGCCTTCGCTAAGTCTACTTGTAGTATTGCCAGTTGTTTGTCACTTGTTGGCAAACTTGCCTTAGGCAGGCTTGTGACTTGTTGGCAAACTTGCCTTAGGCATGTTTGATGTCGGGAGAGCAATCGGGTTAATACGATTTATAAAGCGTTTTGAAACAGCGAAAGAACAACCAGTCGTCCGCACAATGCGAATAGCGTAACGATTGGGCCGTCCAATACTCCAACCATTACAAAAGCTTGTTCTTGTTCTCCTAATAATTGTGGCGCATGCCCATTTCACCCATAATCCTCATCGTCGTCAGCCACTGCATGAACAATTGGCACAGAATTCCTTACAACTGTTTGGTGGATACCACGCTTCTCAGAAAAATGACGAAAAATAGCATAGCGAATGCCAGCCTACTACCCCAAAAAATGTATTATTAGTGCCCTGGTAGGTATCAAGCAAGTGTGCTTGCAGTAGTTACCCAATGAGTGTTTTGAAAAGGCTCTGAAAGGCCGCTCTTCTAGCTTTCGCTTGGCCTATGCTGCGCCTGCCGTGCAGGCCAGGTGTTTTTCTTTTGTTCTTACAACAAACCTAATAAGCCGATATCTGCCGATGTGTGGTATACAGAAATTTATTATCATTGTGAACCTGAACACGCTCCATCTCCGCCTAAGCACTTGGCACAGGTGGTTCTCAAATAGTAGCTGCAAGGTGCGTCCATAAATCGGGGTTTGTCAACCATGTGTGTCATTATAAATATTTAGTGAACCAGCGTGTTGAGTAGTGAGTGGGCTTTGCCTAATTTTCGGTGCACATGTGTGGCATTTGGAGTTTGACAATGAAGCAGCTGTGGACGACGTTTCCCGCAGATATATAGAAAAATGTTTAGAAATGCGCCGAGTAAAAAAAGATGAAAATTGCAAACCATGGATGTGATATGTCGGAAAGAAAGTCGTCTCAAAAAGAATTTCAAGCATCTTTCCGATAGGCGCATCAAGCCTGCGGGAAGTGCGACGATGAGCAGCCTTCTTTGTTTCTCTTTAGTTTCTTTTTTTGTGGGCTTTCTTCTCACTTACGTCATTTGTTTCTTTAGGTTTCTTTCTGCAGTTTCTTTTTTTATTCCACTGTATTTACGGCTGCATTTTATCCATTCCTAGCTCTTTCTTTCTCTTTCAAACTTTTTTTTTACTTCCTCCTCTTCTTCTCTCCACTTCTATTTTTCGCTCCTTTCTACTTTTAGCATTTGCATTCATGATCTGCACTGAGTTACACCGAGCGATGACAGCATCCGCAACTTTCGACAACCGGAGCGCCCCGTCGAGTTGCGCACCTATCACCATCGAAGAGCTCGATAGAAAATAAGAAGAGCTCTCCTCGACGCGAGAGCACGCTCAATCTGCCACAAATGGCTTTGCTATTCACCATCGAGACGCTCGATAAGCAAAAAGGAGACTTAACCTTCTCCGCTACGGATGATTATGCTATTCACGGTTTTTCCCACGTGACGCCAGGCTACCATTGCATACGACGACATACGACAGCACGGCCATCTGAACTGTTCCGCGCATAAAATACAGGAACTGGAGCCATTTAACGTAGAGTGTACTATAATATAGTATCGTTTATCACGCTAAACCACAGTGCAGTATAGTATAGTATAGCAAGCGGTCGGAAAGGGACAGGTGAAAAGGTAACAACCTGGCAACGTAAGGAGGACCTGGGTGCCCATCGGCTCTGTTGTAGCCCCATGCAGGAATTGTTATAGTGTGTGATATTATTTTCCTGAACAAAAGAAACATGCGTCTAGTCTGACAATGCTGTGCTCTAGATGGACTGTTCCTTTAGTAATGTAGCTGTTCTGCAAGGCCGAATCACAATTACCACAACCTATACAAGCAGGCACCATATTGTAAGTATATGTTTTTATAAGAAGCAAT
>NW_023607891.1:0-32484 GCF_013339725.1 Rhipicephalus microplus
TCAAGAATTAGCGTTTATACTTGTGCAAGTGTCAATTAATAAGCAATTATTGCGCATAATGGGGCACCATAACAACACATATAAAATATCTATCTATAGAATTTCACCTTTCTGTACGTCAACTGTAAGGTAGCCAACCGAGCCAAGTTTTGTTAACCTCCATGCCTTTACCCTATATTTTTCTCTCTCTCTCGTAGTGGGGTGCAGTTTTATTGAGTTTAGTTTGTTTTCTCTAACGCATAATGCAGTTGCCGATGATGAAATTTGAACACGCTCATGTACCAAATGTACTATCAGCGTCAAATGAAACCTAAACAGCGGCAAGCCTGTGCGATGACGTAGTGCGTGCCGTCCAGTCATCACCATAGACAGGCGCGTGCATTCTGTTCAGCAGCTTTGTGCACATATGCGTGACAGTTCGTAGTGATAGTGGACGGCGTGCACTATACTCTCGCGAAGACTCGCCACTGTTCGGGTTTCATTTGACTCTGATAGTATGAAGCTTGAGGGCGTAAGTGCCCTGAAATTTTTCTCTATCTTTGCTTGTTTCGTAAGAGGCTCCCAGAAACAAGAAAAAATAGGCATCCAAGGACTCCATACAAATGGCTAACCAGAGAAAGCTGAAACGCGTGGCTCCGGTGTTTAAAAAGGAGTTCAACCCGACGTGGCATTGAAGCCTTTAACAATTATTGCTTAAATGTCTGTGCTTCTTACTAACTAGGTTAGACATACCTTTGGCTTTGGTTTGCCACATTGTTCATTTCACATGCTGGACATTGTGTCTCGCATGATCATGGTCATGGAGGAGTGTATTGCGCGGTAACGAGTTCCGCAATGCGTTAATCACAGTGGTTGTTCTCTAACCACAAGTATTCGCAGACCTCGCAGCTAAAGCCAAAGTGCCGTTGAACTCCAGTCGAAAGCGGACATTGGGCCCGATGAAGGGGCTCCCGGAATCATCACATTGACGCTGCAGCGCCACTTCTTCAGCGTAGGCTCTGCGCCGTGTTGCCTATAGGCAGAAAGAAATTAGGTGCGTTTTAGGGGCGAAGCTCCTTAAGCCGTTGGTCGTGCTTCCGCGATGTATGTAGTAGTAGTATAGTAGTAGTAGTAGTAGTAGTAGTAGTAGTAGTAGCCATCTTAGTAGTAGGTAGCCACTTCCACGGCTGGTTAGGGGAGTGGCATGCGTGCACTCTTTTGAATCAAGGAGGCGGCCACGCACGCACGTTAATCATAAAACGATAGATGTTTCTGAATAATTATTCTACAGAAATGAGGATTGGTGACTTAATCTTTGATAGAATTTGCCTTGAATTCGATGCTTACAAAAAAATTGGCAAATCCCACGTAGAGTGGGAATCGATGATACGCGAAGCACGGCTGAGAAAGGTTTAAATGTCGCTTTAAAACCAGCACAACGTTACAAGATGCAGGTAAATGATGCTGTACATGACTACTGTTTCATGATATGATGTATGAATGTGTCTTTTACCTTTGCCGTCTATTCACGTCACATGATATCGAATTTAGTATATTTAGTATATGCCTAGCACGTCATGAGCGTGGTAGGTTTGTCATGTTCTTATATGAGACGCGTATCAGGATTATAGAGTGTTGCACCATTCATATATTTGGCCTCCATTGACGTCAGGTAACACGAAATTTAGTATGTGTGAGCTAGAAAAACGGCCGCGAGTGCCTCATGAAGGGCCCAGTATACTCCCACGTAACGTTGACACACGCACTCGCTGGGCACCAGCGGCGCTACGTTAGCAAAAACCCGGGCAACTCTGTAGTATGACGCCAAGCACGATCAGCGTCCGTCGGAGCGGCCCGACGGCGCCATGCTGCATTTCGCGCCGATGCATTACCAAGACAAACACTGCGTCTGCCTCTATTTTGTGGCGGAGCGACGCCGGACTGCTCTGAAATGCTCATGCGTCAAAGCAACGCAGCGCGACACGCGCCTGCCGGCGAGTATATGGCTGGACCGGCGCCTGGCGTGGCAACGCCGACGAGATGCAAAGAAATGAACGCCGGCTAGCACGTGCACCGCGTCGCGTGAAAAAGTATTGGCACCTTGACTGTGGCATGCCGACATGTTTTTACATGACACGCATCTCATGAATATCATGTTCTCACCAGTCACATACTTTTATCATTCATGACGTCACGTAATACCAAATTGGCATATGTGAAGCTATCGAGACGGCCACCAGCGCATCATGAGCGTGGCATGTAGGTATGTTGTTTCATGACAAGCATCTCATGATTATAATGTTTGCACGAGTCACATAACTTCGTCATTCATTCACGTACTCTATTACTAACTTTGGGATATGTGACGCTAGCGAAACGGCCGCGAGCGCATCATGGGTGTGGCATGTAGTCATGTTGTTACATGACACGCATCTCGTGATTAATTTGTTTGGATGGGCCATTTACCTATGTCGTTCGTTCGCGTCGCGTAATGCCGAGTTTGGTACGTGTGAAGCTAGCGATACGGCTGCGAACGCATCATGAGCATAGCATGTAGTCATGTAGTTACATGACACGCATCTCATGTTTATCATGTTCGCACCAATCATACCTTCATCACCCCGTCACGTCCCGTAATCCCAAATGTGGTATAAGTGAAGCTGCGAAATTGCCGCCAGCGCATCATGAGCGTATGTAGTCTTGTTCTTACATGACACGTATCTCATGATTGTCATGTTTGCAACTATTCACATACCTTTGTTATCCATTCACGTACCGCAATACCAATTTGGTATATGTGACCAGCGAAACGGCCGTGAGCGCATCATGAGCGTAGCAGGTAGTCATGTTATTACATTACACGCATGTAATGATCTTCATGTTGGGGTCTGTCGCTTGTGTTCATCATGCAATCATGTCATACCATACAAGTTTTGCAACATGACATGTGAACGAATCCACCGCAAAATATGCAGGGCCTTGAAATATAATTCAAACATTAATGACACACATGTTTGATTTTTATGTTATGACTAGTAAGATATGTTCTCCTTAAAGTCATGTTATTCCTTACCAAGTTTGGTATCGATACCATTATCGAAACGGCCAGAAAAGCTAAAAGTCCTAGGCGGCTAGATAGATGGATAGATACGCTCAAAGTCGCCGTAGCCCGCTAAGAAATGTTTCGCATTTAAAACTTGTAAAAGAAGGACGTACTTTGTGCACCATCTGACCAGAAAAGCTTGCCACATATAACTTGCTTAGCTTAACGTTCTTGATTTTCGGCAAGCTCTGCCAAGGGTAGAGTTGCTGTATATGCTACCTTCAAACTACCTAAAGGTAGCATATACAGTAACTGTAGCGAGGGTTGGGTCGGAAGGCCATGAACTAGCGGCGGTGTAAGGTGGGAACTAGACACGAAGCACCGGCCGTAAGAGATTGCGCGCGTGCCACTCCTCTAGTCTGGCCATGCCACTTCTGGTTTGGTCTTTGGAATGCCCGCTGTATGGCGGTACTTTTATATGATGAATATATGATGGAAAGATGCGAGATGGTGGTTCTTGGACTGCTAACTAGATGGACGAATGGACAGATGCACGGACGGATGCACAGACAGACGCATGAATGAACCTACACACGGATGAACACAAGGAAGGACGGATGGATGGACGAAAGCAAGAACGAACGAACGGACCAAGTACGGACGCTTGGATGGACGGAAGCAAGAACGAACGAATGGACGGAAGCGCGGAAGGAATGCCAGACGCCTTGCCCCACTCATCATCATGCAATCCTTGGATATGCTGTGATTTTTTTTCCTTCTTCAAGAACCACGCATTCGTTGTTCGACGCGGCGTTGGTGCAGGCATTTGACATCGCAAGCTGAGTCGGCGGCGTGATTAGCGCGATCCGCCCACCACCGGCACTTGCATTCCTATTCCTGATATAGCGCAGCTTGCAAAGCTGCCGAATCATCGGTACGCAGTTGCTGCCGGCACTCGGGCTCCCGAATTAGTTTGAGAAGCGAAGCTCCTTAACCCGTGAGTTCTGCGTCCTCGATGTATGTAGTTGTAGGTAGCCGCCTCTTGTTTAGTTTTAGGAATGTCTGCTAGATGGCGGATACTTGTATATAACAATATGTGATAAGATGCGAGATTGTGGTAATGGTAGGAAGTAGGGTTGAAAGTACCAAAGTCACCATATGATCATGAGAGACGCCGGTAGTAGAGGGCTTCGGAAACTTCGATCACCTGGGATTTTTATCGTGCACCCTAATATCAGCACACGGGACTACAGCATTTTCGCCTCCATCGAAATGCAGCCGCCGAAGCCGGGATTCGATCCCGTGACCTGTGGGTCAGCAGACGAATACCTTATCCGCTATACCACCACGGCCGGGTCGAGATGGCGGTTCAGCTGAATGTTCACTAGATGGACGAATGGACAGACAGACAGACAGACAGACAGACAGAAGACAGACAGACAGACAGACAGACAGACGGACGAACAGACGGAGGACGGACGGACGGACGGATTGATGCATGTATGGACGATTCATGGTTTACCGATAAAACCGTCCGCAGCTTCGCCCCCTCAGCGTACACTCCATGGACATTTCCACGACCCTCCACAAGTTATGTTATCACCCCGTTACGCTGTACGTAATTGTTAGCGCAAACTGCACATGCAATGTTCGAGAAGTTTCGAGACTGCAGCAGATAATTTTGTTAAGATTACGCCGAAATTGTGAGCAATGCAGATTATTTCGGAACCTACGTCACCACTAGCGAAAACGCTAGAATATTCGATGGCAAGAGTATGAATGCTGACACGCTTCGCCGCTTGTCAGCTGATCGACGGCCGACGCTCCGTTCGCCGCTATTAGCGCAAGTATGCTACTGTAACCCGGCTTTCCGTTCACCGAGCACACGTTCGCCCAAATAAAGAGTTTGATCTGACAATCCAGTCTCCTGCCTTAAGTTACGTCACCACCCCGTGACAATATGCTGTGATTTTTCTTTTTTTGCCAGGACTCCACCATCAGCCCGGTGAATGTAAGCTCTGTCACGTGTCCATTGTCAGCGTTCTTCTAGAAATGTCCATGACATACTCATGTGGGGAGTTTCCGAAAAAATCGATGCACGCGTGCTCAGGAAACGCTGGATACTTCTCCGGCGTTTCCAGTTGGGTGGGATTTTTCCTGACTCCCACGAGGTGTTAGATTGACGCCACACTTTATGTCGTGCTTCTAAACTACGGTGGAGGAGTCGAGCATACGTGATTCCGTCAGGTCCTGGTACCGATGAGCATCGAAAGGCAGAAATCGCAGCGTGAAGTTCATGAATTTTAAAATGAACATCAAGGTGCTCCTCAAACCATGGAGGCGCTAGGTAGTGTGATGCTTATTGATGTAAGATCATCAGTGGTGGTCATGATAAGGCTACAGTAGTCACTGGCTTCAAAAACTTTTGTCCAACCTTGGTGTAGAGCAATAAATGGAAATGGTGGACGTTGTTGGGCAATTTTCTGCAGACTTCATCATCATCATCATCATTATCATCTTGACTACGTCCACTGCAGGACAAAGGCCTGTCCCATTTTCCACCAGTCAACCTGGTCCAATGCAAACATCTTAATCTCATCTGCCCACCTAACATTTTGTCTCCCCCTAACCCGCTTGCCTTCTCTGGAATTCAGATGACCAGTGGTTATCCTTCCTACGCGCTACATGCCCGGCCCAAGTCCATTTCCTCTTCTTGATTTCAACTATGATATCTTTTACCCCGGTTTGTTCTCTGATTCGCTCTGCTCTCTTCTTGTCTTTCAAAGTTACACTTATCATTCTCCTTTCCATCGCTCACTGCGTCGTCCTCAATTTAAGCTGAACCCTAGTACTTCAGACTTCGTACCACCCACCAGATTTTAAATAGAGGTTGCCTAGGGTCCAGATATCCACAGAGTTTTTCTCTGGTGCTACCTCTACAGCTTTTAAAGATGCCGAAGAACATTTAGTCGAGCTCGATGACAGGCGGAAAGGTCTGAAAGTGACTTCGTTCTTCTGTGACTTTGTTCTTTGCAGCGACGGATTGCACGAAGGGCATCGTATTGGCAGTCAATTGCTAAATCTCTGCATCGGTAGGTCAACCTGTCTGGGTGTGTCACGCAGCGAAGAAGCAATGATGCCTTCTACCTTGGATGGATCAGTCGTGTGCTCACAGGTGGTCTTGACAGAGGCCTTGAACGGTTTTGATGCACTTTCCTCCTACCGACCAATCGTCTTAGACAGATGCACAGGGAAAGTAAAAAAATGGTACTGTCAAGGTTGGAGTGGCTTCAAGAGAGCAACAACTACTTTCCCGCATTTATTAACGGCTTCAGAAGAGGCTAATCTGCCATTCACGGTGTGGTCGTCTTGATCACTAGCGTTGAAGATGAAAGAAGCCGACGCAGACTGGTGGTGGTTGTGTTCCCAAACGTTAAAGGCACCTACAATATTATGCTGCATTAAGCGATCCTTGACGCACTGGAAAATTTAGACATTGGTGGGTGACTGCATGCTTGGTCGTAGGTTACCTTAGTGACCACACCATTTACGTAACGGCAAGTGACGCACACCGATCGATATAAAGTTAATCATCGTGTGCCCCAAGGGAGAGCCTCAGCTCGAATCTACTTAACGTCACAATGATCTACCTAGCAGCAGAACTTCCAACTTCCCCGCATGGTGAAGATCAGTGCCTACGCTGAGGAAATGGGCATATGGGCATCCAGAGCTACTGGTCCGCAATCGCGTGTTCGACTACAGCGTGCAGTGACGATCACAGCCAAATATCTTCGATCGTCAGGGGCTCGCTCTTTCCATCGAGCAAATGCACAAGGCCTGCGTTCATGCGTGAGCATCTGTCGCAATACCCGATAATTTTTAATGAAACCCTGATACCTTCTGTAACGCACCACAAATTTCTTGGGGTTGTCATAGACAAGATATATCATGGTCGAGACACGTCGCAGTACTCAAATCAAAATTGAAGAGTATTGTTCTGGTTCTTCGCTACGTGGCAGGGGCAAAATGGGGCCCATCAGGATCATCGGTACTTCAATTGCACAATGCCACATTTGTTGAATACCTACGATGACAGCATGTCAGTGCCAAGTACTCTCATGCCAGTGCTCTCTGATATAAGACCCAGTTGTCTGAAGACGCTTAGAGAGCGCTCAAGCTCAAGGCTTGCGAAGATGCTTGGGTTTACCACGCTGTACGTCAACAAACGAAGCCAGGGCGGAGGCTCGGGCTTGTCTCATCGATGTATACATGCTCTGCGAGCCACTTAGAGTGCACCTTCGATTGTTGCGCCAACACAGGCTGCACCCACTATCGGCGCACCCCGCCATTGACCCCTACTGCAGCTTTTTCAAGAGCTGATATTCGCGGTATGAGAATATTATACCATCAAGGTTTTTTCGACGAGTGCTCCTAGAGAGCCTCTATGCGTTCTACCCAAACCCTCTGTCAGTCTCACTATTCCTGGGATAACGAAAAAGTGTTTAATCTCCTTCTGTTGGCCTCAGAAAACTGACCTTACATCACATTTAAACAACTTACAATGATTCTCTGCACATGTAAACTCACGGATCTACTACACTACACACCTCCGCCGCAGGTTTTGTCATTTCAGACATGGATATTGCTCAACGATACAAGGCAGACCATGAAACCACATCAATGGCCTCAGATCTTGTCGCTATCTGGGAGGGAAGAAGATTAATTTCTGTAGAGCAACCTCGAAAATAGAGCATTTTCTGTGATGCCGAACCCACTCTGCAAATCCTTATTTGCGTCATGAGGCAAGACCCGTATTATATCTTGGCTGTAGAAGTCGCAGGAATCCTTCAAGTTTCTTCAGCAATTTACCATCTTATAACTTTCTAGTGGCTTCCCGCGCACAGCGGCGGGATGTGATACGAAATTGCAGACGCTGAAACTAAAAATGCCCTAAATAGTTGATCTGAAGTACGCATTGCGTTTTCAGGAACAGACACGAACGCCCTGCTTCAGGGCGTCATGCGTAGCTGCACACTTGAACACTGGACCAAAGCGGGAGGACGATACCGGTGACTTCACAAACTGGACCCGAAATTGAGCTTCAGCATGCTACCAAAATAAGGCGACACATCGCAAGTACAATCAACCGCATTTGTCTGGGTGTGGCGAACAGAAGACGTTGCGCACATATCGACTATAGTGACACCGGTCCCGATTGTAAACATTGGGATCTGCCAAAAACACTCAAGGACATAGTTTGTGGTCACCCAGTATACGCACGTGAACGACAAACACTGATTTCTTCTGCTGAATTTTTCTCAGTAGGTCAATAACTGATAATACTGTGAATACTGTATTGGACGCTTGGCCTGACACCAACAGCGCAACTGTGGCTTTAAGAGTGATCATAGCCTTTTTAAAAGCAACTGGACTATATATGCGTGGCTATACCATTTTTCTCAGCTGCAAAGAATTGTATATATTCACCTCTCTATCTCGCAATAAACATCTATTATTATTTTTTCTCTCCTTTTCCCTTTTCCGATGTAGAGTAGCAGGCTAGAGCATGATATCACTCAGGCTGACCTCTCCGCCTTCCTCTAAATAAAGGTGCCTCTCTAGGGGGCGAATATATATGCCAATGGCATAAGGATATGTGATAAAATTGGTAGACATTTTATATCTACCCAGGGACGGCGAGAACATGCCTAATAAGTTTAACGCTTGAGCGTCAAGAAAAACCCTCCATAAACAGCGTTCACCGAACGAATGCAAACAATAAATGTCATTGTCTCCACAGAAATCAAAGACTAGCACTCGGCGCGGCGGTAAAGTATTCATTCTACCACAGAGCCACGCCAGTCTTCGGATATATTTTCGAAATAGACTTTATTGTTCGTGTAATGTGCAATTGTGGTTGCGGTATTGGCTATTCGATTTTGTAAACATTACTAATACACTCCTGTGATACAGCCGTAATGTCGGGTTAACGTTATTTGAAGTTAGATGCCATCTTCTTGAGTTTTACTTTTCCAGCAGTGTTGTGGGCTATCATCCTCGCGAGCACCAGTCCAAATACCAGCGCTTTATATCAGCTTACCACTTCGGATGTTGCTATAATATCCATGTCGCCATCGGCATTGTACGCAACTGCAAACAACTGCTAATATAAAACACACTCGGCTGTTTAACGTGTTTGTGTGCGTGTATTTGTGCCTATACTTAGCCCCACTTCATAATGTCTCGCTCAATAAAAAAATTAAACACGTTCACCTTCCATCCACATGCTTCGCATAACATCGATTCCTAAGGTACGGGAGATCTGTCGAATGTTTTCTGTTTCTGTCTCTGTCAGTCTTTTTTTTCTTCTTTTTCTCTCTCTTACTTGCTCTCTCACCCATTAGGGTTGTCCCGGTGGTCGAAATTTCCGCAACCATCCACTACGGCGTCACTCATAATTATATGGTGGTTTCGGGACGTTAAAGTCCACATATCAAATTAAAGATGTCATAGGCCACGCTGAAGAAAGCGGCGCACGTGTTCTGTATCTATATTTAGGTATACGTAAATGCACATATGCACACACAACACATAGAGAGCAATACAAGTGAAATAGAGTGAAATGAACTGGCAAACAAGGTATCATGTTGTTCCGATGATCGCATCAACTTCTATAAAATTATGAAAACAAAATAACTCTACAAAATATTACGCGATACGTAGCGAAAAAAAGTACTCTTAAGCAGTATTGTCGTACTATTTGTGGAATAATAAAAAAAAAACGCCAAGAGGAAGTGCAGCATTTCTTTGCCGTATTTCGTGAGCCTGTCAAGAAGACACCACGTGTGAATAAGACGATTGGTATAAAAAACTGCCAGGTGGCTCATTCGAGCAATTGCACTCAAAATGTTGTCAGTGTTTATTTCTTTGTCGTAGTGTTTCACGAGAACTCTGAGGTAGTTGTCTGATAGGTTTAGCAGGTTGGTTTTATGAAAGAGCGGACAACTGCGACTTCCTTACAGAACATTTGCAATGATGATAAATAAATGGGCTTTAACGTCACGATACACGCTATAAGTATAAAAGGCCGCAGTATTGGAGAACTTCTGAAACTTTGACTATTTTGGATTCTAGAACGAGCACCTATATTTAAGCACACGGGCCTCAAACCTTTTGGCCTCCATCGAAAACGTGGCCGCCACGGTCGGCAATCGAACCCGGGACCATCAGTTCAGTAGTTGAGCACAAGAACCACTAAAACGCCACCGCGAAAGCTCAGGAACATTTGCAATGCCATGTACTCCCCTTTTTTGGATCACGTATGATTTATATATGTTTGATAAAGTTGTGATACCCCACACCACATGACAACCGTTTATGTGCGATAAACTATTGTGTAGCAGTGTGGCACAAGGTTAGAAGAGAAGTGAGGGTGAATTGGGGAGAGAAGGTGGGAAGTTGGGAAAAACTATACAGAAGATATATAAATATAAAGGAAGAGATAAAGTTAAAAAGAAAGAAGGAAAGACAACGACAACGGCAGAAAATGAAAGAGAGAAGTATATAAAAGCCAGAAAAATAAAAGAAAGCCGGAAATATACAGAGAAACAGAAACAGAAAGGAAGAATTAGAAAGAAAAAGGACTGTATAGAGAAAGAAAGGAAGAAAGTAAAATCTATGTAGACAAAAAATAATAGTTCAGAGAAGCGAGAAAACAATACAAAGAGCGAAAGAAATAAAGACACGCAGAAAATCGAGACAAAGGAATGCCACTCAGCTGTGCTCTTTCGTTGATGCTTGGTATCAATGGTGCTAATCTGGCTCATCATTATTATTTTTTTGTTTGAAGCGCATAACTAGAATATAAAACGGTCAGTCCTTATGCTCGAAGGGCTCTCGGTAGTATCGCTAACGACAATGGGCGGAAACTAAGTTCTCGAAAGCCTGCGATTTCGTTTTCTCTGGCAGCTCGTCTGAATGAAATTTAGAAGCGATGACCACTCCCCACTGCCCTTTCTCGCGTTTCTTTCGCAGTTGCGTGCGATTGTTCCATTCTAAACGACCCGAAACTTTCTTTCAACACTCTCATTTCGTAATTGCTCTATCGTGCCAATTTTTTAAACTCAAGCCTTTTACGCCACATCTTTCTGGCTTAAGTTAGCGCTCCGAAGGCAAAAAGGGTTTCCAAATCCTCAATCCCTCTCTGAAACAATGACGAAGTTCTAATTACGCGTAATCAGCTTCGAAAAAATTATCTACCATGCAGCTTTTTCAAAGTAAAATCAAAATGATTGTCCCCTAATGGCCAACTGTGGGTGTGAGCCTTTAACAACGAACGTAAATGGATAAGGAAGACTTACAAAGAATAAAGTCATTAGGCAATATCACGAATGACTAGAAGTGTCATCGGTACCATGTTCATTTTTTTTATCGCTGTCATTACAGATTTAGTTTTTCTTATATATTTCTCGGCATATATTTGGCAAATCTTTGGAGCGTTAATACGTCGTCGAATGGCCCCATAGAAGAAGTGTAGTTGCCTTTGTGATATACGCGCATTTAGCAATAGTGAACAGCACTTGTTTTGCGCGTAAATACTAAAACTGCTCAAAACTCATTCTTGTAGCAAGCAAAAAAAAAAAGCGTGAAACCCGCATGTCCTTTTTTCGTAAATTAGGCATATTATCGACTCGTTGGCAAACTTGCGTAACCTAACGTCCTCAAAGCAACTCGCGTTATCAGACACTGTAGTGGAGGTCTCCGGAAAATTTCAGCCACCTGAGGCCACCGGTGCAGCTACATGGAAGAGTACCCTAACCTCGATTATTGCACCTACACGCATAACCTAACAATTTCGCTATATAAATAGTCTTCATTTGTATATTGAAGCTGAATATTGCGCCGTTACATTTATACTATATATTCAATTATAATATGTGGCTGGTGCTTCAGAGTCACCTCTTTGTGTATAAAGCTAGTCTCTGGACGAGGTTTCCCCGAGATCCTGAACTGTGAAAGGAAAAGTGTGGAAGTTCGAAGGTACCTCAGTATGGCTAATAATGCCTTCTTGGAAAGCTGTATTTTCTGACGGTTGCCCATTGGTGCACACCCATCAGCCGCGTGAGTGCCTCGTCCAGAGAGGTCTTTTGCTGGCCAGCGTTTTATTGAAGTGCCTTGGTCGACACTTGTGCGACCATATGTTGAGATGCAGGAAACATATTTCGGTAATGTCTGACAGCTTGTGGGGTTAAAAATTCGGGCCGTCAATATCTTTCGAGTTCACATCTCCCGCATCAACATATGTCTTAGAACCGCACTAGCAATGAATATCACATGAGCGACACCGTGTCGATGCTTGCAAATGCAAACATATATTTTTGGCATATGCTTCCAAATGCGATTTGTTCTTGATATCAAACGAAAATGCAACCACGATTCTGGGCTACGATGAAAATAAGTAAATGCACTGCCCTTTATTTGACTTCACAAGTTCACTTTTGAGGTAGTCATTTGCTTATTCAACCAAACAGAGGAATCAAGCTTCCCGCTAGATATACAACTCGACTTATGTGAACACCAAAATATGCCGCGAAGCGTTGTACATTGTCTAATAAAAGCCTACAAGTGAGATACATTATTACACCGTACCTTTTGTAACCACAACGCAACCTGCCTGCCAGTTATGACTTGCAATAGTAATGCATCCGTACAGATTTGCGATGACAGCCTCAATGTATTGAGTAGTTACAATGTCCTTTACAGTTATACAAGCCCAATAAACCATTACAGGGATCTCAAAACTGGAATCATAAGTATTCGATAAATGTGGCGTGGAATATCTGCGAAAGTGGATACATGGTTACGCGCTTTAAGTGAACACACTAGTAATATACAATGTGGTAGCATAAGAATCGGAGTAGTGTCGAATAACGAAAAATAGCTGGCTCACCGATATCTCAGCCCTAACCTCATCATTAACGCAGCAAAGGTGAATCCAATGGAGAGAGTTATGCTTCCCGGGCCGAGAAACAGTATTAATCTGCTCACCATTTAAAGCCTTAGTCTTGTTCGAATCATTTTCTGGTCAGCGGTCACGCTCTCAAAAGTTCTACGTTTTCATTAATTGAAAAACTTTCATTACACTGGTATTCTCCATGGCTGCCACGCTAAAAGAAATACAGTAAAGGGACGGTTAGACCAGGTTTGTTCCTGTTCATATAGTCTAAGTTTTTGCATGTCAATCTGAAATATATAGAGGAATTTGCTTTGTCATGATGTTAAGTTTCTTGCAACGTTGAGTTTCTGATGGTGTGCGTTTTTAATGGTAGCTCAACGAGAGATGACTAGAAAGAACACAAAAGAAAAAACTAAAACTAAAAGAAGAATCTCCAGTCGCTTGCGCAGAGTACTGCAATAAACCAGAAGGGTCTCGCCTTCAATTTCATGTTAGCAAAGGATGTTTACTATTGAGTGTAGAACAGATAGAAGTACATGGAACAGGATATATACAAGGTGAGCATAAAAGTGCAGTGAAAAGTACCCCGATCATTCAAGCAGCGAGTTCTACCCATCAGTTATGCCTTTCTAATAGATGAAGCTATCTATCTAAACAAAGACAATATCGTAATGAAGAACATTGCCAATGAAGGTGGCCCAAATTGATTGTGTCTGCTTCACTCAACTGAAAATTTATTCGTAATTGATGAAGGTATTTTTGCACTACGCTGTACTCGTGGTTTGTAAATACTGAATTTTAAACCATAATACCACAATTTAAGAGTATAACGTATTTAACTTTCGTTTCTTTGCATAACTGTGTTGTTTTTGTTGCTTATGACAAGTCTCCACCTCGTACCTGCCTGAAATAACTCTTCCGCCTTGTAGTATATGTTGTACACAATGCATTGAAAATCATGAAATAATGATGAAGTACGCCAAGAGCATGCCTGAATTGGATAACAGCACTGCCTTACGAAAGAAATACGAATAAACAAATGAAATTTGACACACAACAGAGCTAACAAAAAAAAACTGAAGGATGCTTCGGCTTCGCCTTGAAGAGTACGCCACGACAGCGCAATCAGGCCCCATACGCACGTCCTTCCAAAAGCTAACCTAATTCGAGCTTTTTAACGCTGTCATGCTAATAAGAAATGTACCTGAAATAGACTGCAATTCTAGAGCCTCGCAATGTATTCTTCGTCGCAAACCCAGTTAAATAAGCAAGTCTAAACATGATAACGTGTTACACAGGTAACACTTATATTTGGCTTAACGTAGGATTGCAGTCCGCGAAAGAGGAATTGCTTTCAGATTATCCTTCCCTCTTCACATTTAGCATTGTACCAATATACAGAAAATTCAGGTCTGAAAAAACCTATGATGACATATAAAGAAGTATTGGATTAAAAGGTTATATTTTAGAATTATTAACGCAGGTAGTTTTTTTTCCGGTGTCTACAGTTTCTGCTATATTGGCTTAATTTTTAACTGAACACTTATAAAGGAAGGGATGTTAAGTTTAGCTGTCATACTTTTAACGTAATGACTTGATTAATTCTGGTAGTTCTTTACAGCAGTGGTTGTGCCAAAAAACAGATGTCTCGTTTTAATCCTTGAATACTTTGCAGAAGTCGAGCTGTTCAGCATACGACATCTTGTCGCTTGCTGCCACTAGTGTAAACTATTCATATAAATATTGGAAGTATAAAATACAACAAAAAATGGCCCCGTATCTGGATGTGTCATTGCAAATGCCGTCGAAAGACGATAGTCTTGCGTGTGTAGAGAGTGAACAAAACGTTTATTGGATGTTCTGCGCGAGAACATCGCTGAATTGTATTCTGGAAGAGCTGCGTTAGAGAGTCTCGATACGTGCAGCGAAAGCAAACGAGCGCATCGAGGCAAGTTAGGCACGAGAGCCATCTGGCAGTTATTTTCAAAAACGAAAGAAAGCGTTCGCGCACGCGGAGAAAGGTGCGCACCGGTCTCGGAGGCGATAAGGTGCACAACGCAAAGCGACGGACAGGTGCCACCACCGTGTCGTCTTAGCAAAGCGTTGAAAACACTTGCCTTTTTGAGCATCGCATTGCACTGTCAGCGCAGCGTGATAAACGCTATGGTCCTTAGAATTACTTGTGTGTGCCTTCTCTAGTATAAAGGCACACAATCAAAACATTGAGGTGTTTTTATGGGGCCTCAGATACGCGCAATAATTACTTTTTGATTGACAATCATACAAGCACGAACGCTGAAACTTGAGAAATACTGGTGGGTGCTGCGGAGGGGGTTGGCCGTTTGAGGTATCGTGTGGTGCCGGTAGGAGATCGTTACCGTGGACAAAGAGACAAATGTACTGACAGACAAACAGACAGATCAAACTTTTGGCGCCGAAGGTCACCAAGACAGAGGGTGAAACAACATTTAATAAGAAAAGTGATTCATCGCGGGTGGAGCCCTTCTTATAAGGCTCCACTGGCTATAGCGGCTCGGCTGGCCTGACTCAGGGTCGCTAGTTCGCTTTCCAAGGTCTGTTCAGCGAGCCGCGCCTCCCACGACCACATATGTATTGGGTTCGTATGTCCTATGTCGACTGTGAAAGGTCGCTCTGGACAGTTGTAGGTATTATGTGTAAAAACTATCGTCTATAAAAATCGCATGTTCACCCTTCTAGTCTAAACAAAAGCAACAAGGAACTCAGGCACATGGCTAGCCTCGGGGGAAAAAACTACGTACTTTCACGCGAGCTCAGAAAAGTGATTACTGCAGCTCCATTTAAAACCAGCCATTGACAGGAAAACGATTTTCTGAAGGAAGGCTCTCACTGCAAAACAACCAACAAACAAGCAAGCCATTATGGCAAGAAGAGAGACACGCAGTGGAGCGTCTTCACGCCCTCGCGTTGCGTGCTTAAATCTCACATTAGCATAGTGCTTGCAATCACCGAAAAAAGAACATGTGCATGCCAAGGTAAAAAAAAAAAAAGACGTGGCACGGCTTCTTCATAAAGCTTTCAGGACGTGCTCATCAGAGGATCCGCCAAGCGGTGAACTAATGCGTTGACACGTGGCATCGTCACTACTCCCCGGGGGAAAAGCGAGGAGATTGAAGTTCACTATCAATGTGTTCTCGCATCCACTAAGTGCACTCGTCGCCTAAAAGACGCTGAACTAAAATAAAGCGAAAAAAAACCCAAATGTGCAATTAGTTCAGAGTAGTAACGCTGATTACAGATGTATTTTTTTTTCAACCGTGTAGATATTTATTTGGCATTGAAAAGTTTCAGAGACGCTTGATTGCCCTACCCGTTAGTTTAAATATTAAAGAATGGTTGACAGTTTTTTTTTTACCTGAACAAGCTTGGCAATCGTAAAAAACAGATGCAATGGCTTATCGGGGTGCCTTAACCATTCCGTTGGTGACAGGCTGCCTTAGATTGCTAAAGCGAACGTGAAGTATAGTGCCAAAAGTGTTCGTTTGTCCTTGTGTGGTATAATGGCAATGTCTGGAATGCGCTTCTAGGAGAGCCTTTTTAATAACGATCACAACAGCGCATGCCCGCTCTAAAAGCGTGGCTAATAAATGATACCGCCTTTCGCACCGAACAAATGTACAAAAAGGGGCAGTAGAAAGCATAGGCCTGCAGTAATTGCGGAGTTCTCTCAGAATCACTCATGAAAGTATATTTTATGCTTAGGACTAACTTGGACACAGAGCTGCCACAATTTTCGTCAAGAGGACTCACTTAATCTCAGGCACACTGAGTAGTCGACAGAGTTTGTTAGGACTCAATCTCACCGAATTATAATCACTCGGTCTCACCCAGACACAGACTCACGACCTGATATAAGTCCGAGTGAGCCTGCGGGAGTCGATCGACCCATCAGTTATTTTACCACTCTACGGTTGCAAGACGCAATAAAAAAAGACTACAGAAAAAAATGTCCATATTCCAGGACGGTGTAGTACCTCTAATATTCAATCCATCAGCGCTTAGTTGTTGACAACACTGATGCAAAGTTGCAAATAATTTAGAGCTTGAATAAGTGCGCCAATATATTTTCTACAAAAGCTTATGCAAATTACCACTTAAGGAGGCACAATTTCTCCAAAGAGGGCGCTATACAAGTAGTTGAGAGTGTTGCTGTCACACGATTGTTCCTGGACTACACATTTCGACTATATTATTTCCGAATTTGCAACAGTTTCAAGTATTAATAAAATAAATTTGTAATGCGTGGATTCCCACCTATGAAGAGGGAACCAACTAGCCCAATTTTCAACACTAGTCATCTCATAACAGCTTTGGCGCTGTAAAATATAGAGGCTATTGTAGTAGCCAGCAGCAAAGGGGCATAAAAAAACAAGATGCGGGGACCGTAGTGGAATGTTTTAATTCATAGATCCTTTCGGGAGTTCTCCGGAAATATTGGTGTTGAAATTGTGCCAGAATGGGCTGTAGTATACTCGGAAATTGGAATGGGAAATACTATAGGCTAAGTTATTCGCTTGCTCACACTCTATGCAGCAAAATCTTTCAACTTATTACCTACATGAATTTGTTAACCAGTTGAACCGATGAAATGAGCGTTTTTTTTTCTTTTAAAGGTTATCACAAGGCAGTAAATATGATTTTACAATGTCTTCTGTATACGTCGTTCGTAGTGTCGTAATTTAGGACCCCAAAACGGTTTTCACAGTCTTGTTGCATCCAAAAAGGGGATTGGATTCATGTATAAAAGATCTTTTGATGAAAAAGAAAACTCATGCACGATATTTAAGAAAGTTACCATGTTATCTCATTTAAGTGATTACATTCATTTTCGCAGCAAGCTTGTTAAAGCATTCGGTTAATTACAACATTAGATTTTGCATTAGAATAAGTGAACTACGATGGATGCCGTGGCAAAAACTAAATCAAAGGGGCTGGTTTTTTTAGTGCTTTTCCCGCTTTACCTCAGTACTGCACACTAACGCGAGTGTGCAGATTTGGATTGGTCGGCGCACTATACAGCTTCACAAAGAAATCTGCTGAGGAGAGCTTTGTGATGTAATTATAATGACGTAGATCAGCGCTATCACGCGCAGTGTACAAAATAGCTTACAATACCATTCAACAAAACGGTTTTCTATTTAGAAAATGAATAATAAAAAACAAATATATCGTGGTCATTGACTACACAAACGGACCTTAGTACCAAGAACATCGATATGCTTTTCGTGGGGTGTTTACATATCATGTTTTTTTATACCAAACTAATTTGGAGATTGCGGCGAAAATTTTATTTCACGTGCACCTATATCACCGTGACCTATTGTTTCTTTTTCAGTTTTTTAGTTCCAGAAGACCAACACGTGACTTTGCCCTTTTGCTACTCTGTAGGTGTGTTCATTATTCACAAGAAAAGTTTTTCTCATTTTCTGTCATTCTACACAAAAAAATAATTACCTCTTCAATGCGTGAGCACGTGGAAGTGAAGCAATCGAATTGCGTGGCTCACAAGCATTGCACGATTGGAAAATAATCTCAGCTTTACTGAATGCCAGATGCTGTCAGTAAGAAGGCATCGCCGAAGCGGCAGCCCCAGACGCAAATCCCGCATGATAAATTGCTCTTTAGGTGGTTTACGCTTATCCACGTGGTGTTGACGGCATAAACCCTCGAGTCTTTACCGCCTTGGCAGTAAGTAATACCTGAAGCCCACGAAGTGGTAAAGCCTGTCTTATCACCCATGCTACGTTCACACATGTAAAGTAGTCGTACGTAGCGCATTGTAAGACTTCCAAAGCAGGCGCGCCTTACTTACGGCAAACTTAAAAATCCGCAGGGAAACAATGTGCTATGTTTAACGCAGAGAGTAGCTAACACGAGTTGAAGCTGACGTGATTACCTTAAGAACCTCCGAGTAGTGCTTGTGTCACGATTGCCGCCATCGAATTCGCTTCAATGTGAAAGATATTATTTACCTGATGACGCATAAACATGAGATTTGCAGTTACCGATGCCTCTAACTGTGGCAAAGTAGAGCAATATAATTCTTCCAGGTGTGCGTTTTTAGCCTTCTTTGTTCTCTTGAAAAACAACCGCAGGCGTGCAAACATGGACGTAGGAGAGAAGTTCGGGCAACACCACGGCCGTTCATTACCTTCCACGAAGAAGGATGAATTGCCTGGTTGGGATAATAAAACACAAAATTTAATCTAAGCACATGTTCCACAACTCATTTTTAATCGGGAGCAACGGGCGACTTAAACTTCAAGTGGATTTGCAGTTGAATTATCCATAAATGGCCACATGATCTGCCTAAATAGCAAATGTGTAATATGATTATGATTTATGATTTTGTTTTATATAAATTTATGATAAAAAATGCAGTCAACTTCATTTCGCGAATGCTGTCGCAACTGAGCAGCTCATGCTTGCATTGTCGGGCTCTGCATACCTCATCTGGGCGCACCGCTCGTTCGAGCTTTCCACTGAGCCTCATCATAACCTGTGTTATTGCAGCACCCATTTCCTACCAAGTCCCACTTTTTCGAACCCACAGGGCCACTGGAGTAGCTTTACGGCATCAACGTATGAGGAAAGGTAGACTTCGAACAGCTTGGCTTTTAACATACAAGTCTACAAATGCGTACTATTCATCTGGTGACGGTGGGTTTGGGTGAAGTCCTATCACTTGCGGTTGAGTTCTACACGCTGCCGTGAATACACTGTCTCTCTCTCTCTCTTTTTCCTTCTCTTCCCTCCTTTATCGTTCTCATATTTCTATTTCCCAGCCCTACTCGGCCAGTGTAGAGGAGCCGACCTGAACGCAGTCTTTCTGGTTTAACCTCCATGCCTTCAATTTTTCTGTTTACTTCCTTCTTTCTTTCTTTCCCTTTCCTTCCTTCCGTCTTTTCTCTGTTTCTTTCTTTCTTCCTTCCTTCCTTTCTTCTTTCCTTCCTTCCTTGCTTCCTTCCTTCATTCATTGATTCCTTCATCCGTTATGCCTGGGAAAATTTGCATCACAGCAAAAATATCACCTACGTGGTGTCTACGATGAAGTATTCCGTGGGTTTTGTCTGAAAATAAGGTTGCTCTACGAAATATAAATAGGATACTCTGATTTCGCGTCGACCCAAGCTTCGTGATGAGACACAAACTTATCGTAAATGTGGTCATTATTGGCCGGTGCACTAGTGATGGCTCTCATGGAGATTTGTTGATCAATGCCTAATGAAAAGCATCAGCATATGAATGGCGCTCAGAGAGCACCAAACAAATACCTGCAATATTTCCTGACTTCAGCCAGTAAAGAGCGGAATAGCGGTATTGATATCGACCGCCAGCCATTTATACGAGATTTGATCTTACGAATTCCTATGCTGTGCAACGCTCGACACGCCTTCACCCTCTGTCTCGAGAGGATCGTCCTGATGACCGTACGCTTAGTCGATTTTCGCCCAATTTACTTCATTGCTTCGCATATTGGTTGTGGTGGTAAATGTACCCTTAAAGTCAACGTGACTGCCATTCGTAGAAAACACGGCATTTAAAGAGCTCAATTGAGATATTTCCATCGAGATAACGAGTGCATGCTTGGACTCTTGGTTATTTTAAAATGTTCGTTAAACTGGCGTTCATTCAAGTAAGAGTTCACTGTAGCTTGCCTTACGAGGCACTCATTATCTCGATGGAGAAAATGCCTGGCGAGTTTTTTATGAATGCTCTGTAGAAAATATTTCGATTAGGCGAATTTTTGAGCAGTGAATATTTCACTTGAAGCAACTTGATTTGTTGACCCAGGCTCAGTTTCGAGTGCAATTTGACAAAGTTTTCCGCTCTGAAGCAGTGGCATAGCTGATGCGAGCTGCCCCCAAATTACCCACACAACAGCAGCGGTGCAACAGCGCTTGTGCATGCAGTGCCGCCGTGTCGAAACAATCCAACAGCCGACTAAAACAATGCACCTGCGCTTGAGTTCCTGCACCGAACTATCCTATAAGTTATGCCTAGTGTTCGTCCTCAACGGTAAGAAGAGTGCGACGAAGAAGCTTTAATGGCTGAGGTACGGTGAAATATTGTACATCTAACCGAGGCTGAAGGATATATCAGAAAGCTAGGATCGTATCGCCGCAGCAAGCTGTGCCAGATGCCGTGCATAGAAGTGAACCTTCTGGACACCTTCGAGGACGTCCGTCCGAATTAATATTACAAAATTCTTGTCTAAATAAATAAGATTTCGCACTGTCGACTTCACATCTGTTGTGTTCAGTTCTGTTTCGTATTCTGTTGAACATTCAGCTTACTGTACTTTCAGTTCAGTGAACAAAATATTTAGGTCCCTTGAAGTGTCTTCATTGAGAGTTAACTGTAAAGGATTAAAAAATGTAGAACGAGCGGATACTGTGTCGTAGAATAAAATGAAGCGCTTAATGAAAAAGTAATAGGTAAAGAATAGCTGACCCTCATACTTCGCTCCTAATTCTACCAGTAGAAGTTTAACAAACAAATGGACCTCGATCTACGAATGAAAAAAAAAATATTGTTTTCTATAAATAGTCTCTGTAGCTATTACAGCGTTTTAACCCGCAAATATTTTATGCCGGGGTCCATTATGGCTCCATTGACATATTTCTGTCGCGGATGTGCCATAGTAATTATATGTTAGCAAATTGCTAAGAAAAAGAATAAATGACTTTGCAGCAGGGCGTCGAACCAGGGACCTCGCCCATTTTATTGTGTGACGCTAAACACTACACCACAAAGAAAACCTACCGCGATTGGGTATCGGAAAGCTATCTGTATACACCATACACCGTCTTACAGTCCTCTGAGCTCCGGAGCTTTAGCGCGTTTTCGTCATCAGTAGCGAGATGGCGTGACGGGCTCGCCTTAGGTAGAGGCACTGTATATGCTGCCTTTAGGTTGCTAAAATAACATATACAGCAACTCTAACCTTAGGTAGCCATTGGTAGATGCCTCGATGAACTCGTTGGACATGCTCTAAAAGGCGTCGCTTCTCGCATTTCGGTAAGCGCCACAACCACGGAACAAGGTCTCTGCGGCGCTCGCACTTATCGAACTCGTGATTCGTTAGAGCATGAAGGTCACTGTCCGGTATTTTTGCTTGAAAAAATGAAAAGCCGCGTCCTATAGCTACTTCTTGCTTATCCTAAACATTGATCGGCCATCAATCTGCAATACTATCATTTATTTCATCTCTAACGCACTACTAGGTGATTATCATTGTGTCCAAATTTTCTGCCCCCAGTAAATTACTTCTTTTTATCGTTCACTGTTGGTAAAGTGAGAAAGCAGCTAGCTGCCAACAAACTGTGCTATTTAAAGCCTGAATACCACTGATTGGGGGAAAAAATGTCGGAGAACCTTTGAGCGTCGCTTTTAAGGGTTGAATATGGCCCTGCCACGGTGGTGTAGAGGCTAAGGTACTCGGCTACTGAGCCGCAGGTCGCGCGATTAAATCCCAGATTCGGCGGCTGCATTTCCGATGGAGGCGAAAATGCTGTAAGCACTGTGCTCAGATTCGGGTGCACGTATAAGAACTCCAGGTGGTCGAACTTTCCGCAGCTCTTCACTAAGGCGTCTCTCATATTAATATAGTAGTTTTAAGACATGAACCTCCATATATCTATCTATCAAGGGTTGGAAGCAATAACAATATCCTGTTACGAGTTCGTACTTCAAACGCTTAGTGCATGAAGCCTTTTTGAACTTGCAATGCACCTTTTACGTCACCTTAAGGGGATAGGCACAGTAAGGTGTGTGCATTGATTGTAGTGGCTGGCCGGCTGTAAACTGATATTCGCATGTTTCGATGCCCGACGAAATTGTACGCTTGTTCCACACATTATTACTTCAACACTTCATGTTTTCTTGTGACGCATGTTACAGAACTCGTGTGTTTTAATGCCGAAATTTCTGCGACACGAGCTCCTTGACGCTCTCGCGTGAAAAAATCGGGGGATGGTAGCGGGATCACGGGCCCAGTTTGCTACCCCCACGCACGAGATCGAAACAAGGGCCAAGTCTTGGTGTATGCTTTGCACGAATGTATCACGGACGTGATATATCAATATTTAGAATCTGAACAACGCTACGAGGAGCCTCTACGATTCCAACTCGTGTTAAGAAGTTAAGAACACATAAAATAAATCACTGAACCAGAAATTCATACATGTGGTTAACAGTGTCAGTCATAGGTTTGACGGGTATTTTCTGCCCATGTCTGGGTTTCCTCATATTGTGTTACTTCTTGGTAGTGTTTTCATTCAAATTCTTCAGTGATTTGTTTATTCTGTCAGGCGCGTCTATTGCAGGGTGAGTGGTGGAGTTCGTCTGCTTTATGTCGCAAGTACCCGTTGATCGGGATTCTGGTTTACCATCCGCGCACTTCTAGGGCTGGGCCTAGCATGGCTGGATAATTGATTACCACTACACCATCACAGAAGTCCGCAATCATGCGCTGCTTTCTTGGTACCAAGGTGAATACGGTAGCACTTCACCAGACTTGGCAAGATGCGCGGGTCGTTGGACTAGTTCGGAGAAATTCATAGCCGTACAGTATGATACTGTTGAACAGAGGTATACGTGTTAAACAGGCAGCTTCGGCATTGTACGAATCAAGATTACTACGTTATAATTAGAGACGCCTTGTAAAACTGTGGACACCAGTTAAAATTTGAATGCCTGAGGTTCATTAGCGCCTGTATGAATCCAACTACCGGGCCTCTTCTATATTTTATGCATCCCGAAATGTGCGTTTGGGTCATTGGGGATGAAACCCCTTCTCGTGATTAGAAAAGAGACACAATATGATCCTGGTCAGAACGCCACCTGAAAAAAAAAAATTGACAAACAGATAGTGTACAAATAAAATGGTTTTTATTATTGTTATGGTGTTGTAAATGCACGTAATAAACGGATTTAGGTATAAGCAATAAACTCCAAGCATATCACATGTGTACTTGCACTCAGCATTCGTTTACAAAAAAAAAAACGAATAATCTTGTACAAATGCTGAGTCCTTGCTACAGGTTTCCAGCGGTTTCCAGCGGTTTTTTTTTTTTAATTTAGAATGAAAAAGCAGCTCGCCCCGCCGCAGTGGTCTAGTGGCTAAGGTACTCGGCTGGTGACCCGCAGGTCGCGGGTTCAAATCCCGGCTGCGGCGGCTGCATTTCCGATTGAGGCGGAAATGTTGTAGGCCCGTGTGCTCAGATTTGGGTGACACGTTAATTAACCCAGATGGTTCGAAATTTCCGGAGTCCTCCACTATGGCGTCTCTCATAATCATATGGTGGTTTCGGACGTTTAAACCCCACAAATCAATCAATCAAAATGAAAAAAGCAGCGAGAGGGCCTGAGGTTGTATATTTGCTGGGAAGTTAAAAATTAATACATGCATCCTCACGATCGCCTTACAGCTCTGTTTGAGCCGATTGGGTATGTGATCTGCAAATGTCATTGTTTTCACTTATATGACATGTATGGGCGTTTAGGCGTGTGAGTGTCAGTCAGCGCCTGTATGTTGCCATTGCGGCGAGCATGGAGCAATCTTTTGCCCTGTTGACGTCACGCAGAACGCAATCTTATCTAGCTAGGGCAGCTGACCAGCAATCCCTCGTATACTACCTGATGGCATTAAGTCGGCCAGAACAAGACCACTCACGATGAATGAAGAAATGGGGACGAAGAAGTGTAATTTTAAGGGCTCTTTTTATTAGACAACAACATTAATGAGAAGTTGGGATATCAGTAAGATGTCGATGTTGCGGAGCAGATCAACTGCCTCATAGCACTTATATTTTCTATTGTTTTATTTGACCCTGTATATACAGCCATTTTTTTATTTTAGTTATCATCATATCGTTATTTTTTTTCTTCTGCTAGGTAAGCGAGCTGTATCTCCCACTAAGTGAGAATAACTAATTTTTATTGTCTTGTGTCATTTGCACTGGTTTCTGTTTAAAATCATTCTTTTTTACCAGCTTTCATAACTTACATGACGTAATGCAAAACGAACACCATATTGTTTGTACACATCAAGTAATTGCATTTCGATGACCCATGTTAACCTGCAACAACGTAAACGTAAAGCATTCTGATATCAACCTAAAAGATTGCTTTCTTTTTTTTTGGTGGAAAATATCACATACAAACCAGGCTGTAGCTTTCATTGGCCCCCTACATGGCAGCGGCGCAGCCCTATTGCTGAGTGAAAGAGACGGCCCCAGATAGAGCGATGATGCATTAGCGAATGCGAAAGAAGTGGTGTTTTTCCACGTGATATAGATGTCCTTTCGATATACTATGGTTATTTTTAGGTGTGATTGTGTAGCTCTTCTGCACCAGTTTGTTTGTCGCGTAAGAGTAAGACAGCCTTGATTCTTGCTGCGTCTTTCTTCTCAATTCGGGACGCGTCTGTCGTTCCCACCAAAGCGATAAAAGCACCAGCTCACGGCAGGATCTCGTCTATTTACACGTATAGGCAAACACATGACAGAGTCGAATGTCAGAAGAATCAAGGAAGAGCGCGCTGGGTGGTTCGCTGCCAATCCATCAGCCTTTCCTTATCGCGGGTATCGAATGCCAGATCCCCCAGAGAAAACGTGTACAGCGTCGAGCCTGTCGAAGGCTATTTGTCAGAGGATCCAAACTCTCGTCAACGCGGGTGAGGAAAGTTGACAGGAAACACACAGCACGAGGAAAAAAAAAAGAGCGAGACTCGGAAAAGGGAGGAAGAGACGCGAAAAGTTGGTTGTTGGTGAAACACGGTTTCTTTTTTGTCTCAAAAGCACCCCAATCGAAGCAGGTTGACTCGTTCTTGTCTCTGCCGCCTCCGTAGCCTCGCCTGCGCTGGCGCAATTGCAGATCTTATCGACATCGATCGGCGTCCCAAGTTTGCGGACGGCACCTGGCTGCATAGAATACAACAGAAAGGCGGCGTATACACGAAGGATAAGTGACATCCGTCGCCCATATGAGAGAGTGTCTTTTTATTGTCTCTTAAAATTTTAGGCATATAAGCTTTACTTTACCACATTGTGTTTCTGTCCTTTCGGGTAGCATTCGCTGTGCACCACCCTTATACGGTGCACTAGATTGGCCCATGTTCGATGCTCGCTCCTTCCACTTCTTGGCACCGTTTAAAAACCTTGCCGCATACGTCACTTTCAGGAGGTGTGCTCATCTCAATATGTGGCATAAAATAAAAAAATGCCTTACCGGAAAATGTCAAACTCTTCAAGAAGTGGCGTAAGTGCTTTCCTTGTGTTGATGTACATTCCTCAGGCGTCACATCACATGATTTCATATGCTGTGCGCCGTGAAGCTCCTTACTGAATGATTGCCTGACAAATAATAATAATAATAATAATAATAATAATAATAATAATAATAATAATAATAATAATAATAATAATAATAATAATAATAATAATAATAATAATAAATAATAATAATAATAATAATAATAATAATAATAATAATAATAATTATAATATTAATAACTACATTATTATTATTATTATAATGTTATTATTATATTAACTCTGCTGAATGCTCGCGACGACCGCACTCTATAGAGATTAATTCACCCCTCTCTGTCAGTCATCGAAGCACGTGTGAAGTGTAAGCCGTTGCCAGGAGGTAGTCATGTGAACGGGGAAGTGCTGTTGCTGGGCGGCGTAAATGAGTTCGAAGATACTGGTGCGAAACACAAAATATGGCCTTACTGGGAACATAGGTGTTTAGAAAAAAATTCAAATGATTTCATGGCGGGAACACTAGCGCAAAAACCAAGTCGAAGAAGACAATTTAGGAAAAGTCACCCAAAAGTAGACAAACTTTTCATGTGATTTCGCCCACATGCTCCCAATTCGCGTTTGTTGAAATCATGGGCACGTCTAAAACTCATATAAATGGTTCCGGCTTTATCTACAGCACCGAGAAGGATTGAGATATCATAGTATTTTTGGTATGCAATAAATATGCTCTCTAAACTCTTCACTGCATTCCCTGATGCGGTCAAATTTTTATTCGTTTCCTGCTTTTCCAGATCACGTTACGGTAGGGTAGACATTTAAGTCAATTGATTTGCACGGATAATACAAATTCTTCTTCATTTTATTCTTCTCATGAGTCTTTTTGAAGCTTTGAGGGCTTTCTAGAGGGTGTTTCTGAGTGTTGCCTCAACTCAGAGTAAAAAGAAAGAAAGGTAAACGTAGCAGGCGGGACAAGACAAAACAATTCTGACGCAATCGTCTTACCAGACCTGGTACCGCGATGTTTGTTGCCTTTCACTTTGAGGTGACCGAAACTCTCAGAATGTCCGTCTATACCAAGTCGGTCAAACTGCTATACTTTTGCGCATTCCAGGGGAGTGTGTTTTGTTTTTGTTTTGTTCTTCTGAGGCAGGCGAGCAGTATCGCCCGCATTGAACAAAATTTACTAACTGCGGAGCTCTTATAGCTCTTGGTACGGCCAGGTTGTGGAAATATAAATGATCATCATAAACCGCCACGTGCTCTCTTTTTTCCTCTTTAACACCTCTTCATCTTCAGCGTCGCTTTTACAACACGTGCAGCGATTTATTTGGCGTCGGACGTAACAATCCTAACGGACAAGATAACGATATAACCAAGCGAAAGGAGACGCTGGTCGCGTGACATAACATCACGTAAGACTGACATAACATCACAAGTCCTCGTAAAAAGCACGCAGCACGGGTCCCGATACATGTTTTTTTTATTTATTTAGAAATACTGAGATTTTAGCAGGGCGGTTATACATAAAAATACAAAAAATTTAACGAACACAAATTGCAGACTTTTTTCAAACATTAGTAAGATTTTAAAAGGAAGAAAAAAACACCGGGTGACGAACAAATGAATAAGACCAGGACATTCATAACATAATCAGATGTTTTTCAAACAAAACCTAAAGGCTTTTTAGAAACTACAAAAGTATTAGGATTATTCCAGTCTGTAATAGTCTGGGGAAAAAAACAATACTAAAACAAGTTATCCTTGTGGTAAAGGAAACTATATGGTTAAAGCATGCATTTGTCTCGTTGGATAACCTGTTTAGAGAAAAAAATATTCGAAGTGTTGAGTTATAATGACCAATTACGAAGTGATATAAAATTTTAATCGGCACACATGGTTACGCTGCGCAAAAGCCACGTAAATCTGCTCACGTGACATGTTCCCACCAAACCCACGTATTAAAAGAGAGCACAGGTTGGGAAGGGGGGGGGGGGGCTATTTCCTTTTTTAGTAGTATGAACACAAATGAGCTGTTTGCTTCAGTTTTGCGCCCGAATGCAAACAAGCTTGCCCTACTTATACGTAATGATGCTTAATGATGTCATTAGTTATAAACCATAAATACAGCGCAGGTTATTGCCCTGCCAGAAGCAGTGCATACGAACGTGGACACTCTGGAAAGCTTTGTCTTTTATTGCGTTCTAAGGGTGTCAGACAGAATTCGAAAAGCATAACTATTTTGAAAATAAATAGCATTTCACACATTCGACTTCAATTGTGCTGTGCTCAAGGCTGTTCCGTATGGGTAGTAAACAATATGCAGTTAGTGAACTGTCAGACAAGGTTTATGAAATTCCGTCAAGGAGAGTTCGCTGTACTTTGCCAGTCGTTCGGCATGAGTAACATGGGATAGCTTTGTTGTGTATCATCTTTTTAAAACGCCTTCTCCTAGCTGACTGTAGGACACAGACGCACGCGTTAGAATCGCATGTTTATCTTAATTTGAGCAGTGCGTCAGTTTGATCTCATCATCCACTAGCGCCTATAATTTTCTTGCATGCGCTGAGAAACATCTCTCGTAAAACCATATGACAGGGGTCCTTACACATACGCCTCAGTCGACTAGTAAGCACGAGCCATCTCTTCCTTTTCCTGTTATGTCGCCGTTATGCAGTCTTTTGTGACCCATGCGAACGCTTACAGCAGCTAACGCAGTTTTCGGAATGCCTGTTGGTGTCGCGATATACTGTAATCTTTCTGTAGTGCATTCAGGGACCCGGTCCAAATTTGACCGAGCAATGACGCTGTGTGATGACGTGACGATGTGATGTCACGTCGTCTGACATAACACTGACGTTATGATGATGCTACGATGACTTGAAGTTTTTGGTGATCGGTGACGTTGCGATTACATCATGGGGTGAAGGCGTAACGCGATGATACGGTTTCACATCAGTAATGTTGACAGCACTGACAACAAATGCGCGGCACGCCAATCAATTTCCACCTTTGTTTAGGCATTGAAGGTTTTAGCATAAAAGGACACGTTGACAGGGCTTCGCCTTGCATCAGCAGTACGCTCTAAGAAGTTTGGCTCTTCTTTTACACTAGTGAATAGCACTGTCTTCTAAGAGGCACGTTCACTTTTTTAGATAGTCACTTTTACTCTCTTTATGAGCATGAGTGAGATGAAAGATTATTATCGTGGCTCCATAAAGAAAGTGTGTGACTGTGGCTCTCTTATGTATAAAAGGTCACTCAAAGGGCACCCATTTTCTTAAAATGCAGTTGCGTGTTTGTATACATATTAGAGAGCTATAAAGCTCTACTACAACTGCCTATACCTATATTACTTTAATTCTACTACTACCTACTATCGCCACTACTACTACGCATAAAAATGCTGCTCATACTTTCCAACCTACTACTTCACTGCTAATACTGCCACTTCGGCTGATTACTACTGTTATGACAACTACTACGACTATACAAACTTTCAACGAAGCTGCTACCGTTGTATGTCACCCACTTACGCCAGAGCTAGGTAATACTCCAGTCTACTAGGCACGGCCACTTGTCTGTATATTGCTGTGCTTCTATACTAAATTCCGTCGACAATGACCACATCGCTGAAACGACACCACTGCGTGGGCTTTGCCACACCTCTTCGCTACTCTACTGCGAAGCAAGCTTAAGTGCACTAATAGCCATTTACTGCTCCATGTGTCGTCCCAAGACACCACTAGAGGCGAATGTAGAAGCTCGACGTTTTTTGTTTTTTTTTTACAGTCTTTTGAACGCGATGGATGCTTCCTAGGAACCACAACCGCCGGCGGTAAGGCGTTCCTTGCGTTGGCAGCATCTCCGCTCCAAGCTTGTTAGTGAAGGAAGGCATACTCACAGAATAGCTGTTCACTCTTTTTTTTTGCGCACTAACTGAATTGTTTTCGGCTGCAAGCAACCTTCACATCACTATTATAGCACCCACACGCTAGGGCATGGAAAAACGAAAAACGAGAGGCTTCTGATAGTATTGCTGAGTACACGCCTTCAAGACTTCATTAGGTTCCCATTCAAAAGCACCTCTCTTTCAGTGTGGGCCTGTGCGTCTCCTTTTTATATCTCTTTTTCGAAGCCACTGGCGATGATCAAGGTTTGTCTACCGTTATTCACTTTCAGACCTTGGCATTTGCCCTATGGGATTTTGTTTCCTGGGATAATTGTTTATGATGTTGCTAAATTCCAAACTTGGAAAATTCGGCCGTGGGTCACCTACTTGCGAACGGCAATTGCGACATTGCTAGGATAGGGTTCCGCTGAACCATGTTCCGCCGTCCATTGAGTCGGGTTCCGGCGAACCGTCACTCAAGGGACTGAATCCCTATGAAATAACGCTGGTTTCATTCCTATAAATGAAAAAAAATCTGCTTTCAGTTGCCACGGGCTCGCCGCTTGGGTGCCGCGGATCGTGGACGCACGTCGTACCGGCTACGCAGTTTTTCTGTGATTATCGGTACGATATCGATGTTTCTAGTACCAATTTTCACACCAGTGGACGACGGAACTTCTGGAGATCTTCTGGACACCACGTTTTGTCAGGCAGGCTGCATTTTTTTGGTGCAACAACCATGTTTTCTAAGTCGCCACGTCACCGCGGCAGCTAAGCTCAGCGAACGCGAACTGGACGTTAGTGTCTCCACCGCCGCGGCGGTGCGGAGAGCTCGGCAGAACACGCCGTTGGAGCTGTTCGGAGCCCCCCGTTTCTCTTCGACGGCCTGATTTATGCCAAAACGAAGGTCGTAGCTGTGAATGGAGAAGACTTATCACCTGAAGAGTTTGAAAAAAGGTCACGCTGGTGCGAAGTGCGAAAAGGCGCCAAGACGCAGGTCGACCGGGAGCCCGGCTCAGTGAGAAATACGCAGCGAGAGACGCCCTTCGCAGAAAAGGCGCCAGGAAACAAAAGGAAGATTGAGCGGAACGCTGGACAAATCATCAAGGCGAGACGACTGCCTAATCTGCCGACAAAAGATTATAAGGTCATTGTACGTCCACGTGGTGGGATTAACGTCTCGGAATACAGGATGGATCACATATACTGCTGCCTGCGCAACGCTGCAGGGGTCGGCTGGGAGGTCGCTGTGGAAGACAGTATGTGCATCAACAACACGCAGAACATGCTCGTCCTCAGTACACCATCCGAGGATTGAGCCCGGCAGTATGGAGCCATTACCAAACTACGAATGGGTCAGCAGGAATTTGAGACCTGTGCATGCAGGGCAGCCCCAGAGAACGCGTCAGAGGGACTTATACGAGGGGTGTCCAAAAAAGAGAGCCCAGAAGACATCCTTAGCAACTTGGTCTCTCCACGTAACCCAGGAGTCCTTCATGCGAAAAAAATGGGAAAGACGGACAATATTATTGTGCTGATTCAGGGGTTTTGCGTTCCGAGATATATGAGGTATGGAGCGATGCTCGTTAAGTGCACGCTCTACAGAAAACACTTCGATGTCTGCTACGGTTGTGGGAGACTTGGACATAGAGCAGATGTGTGTGCCTACCGCAACGACAAGGTGTGCAGGGATGTTAAAAGCGGTAATCCAGCGCAAGATCACCATTGTGAAGTTGAATGCAAGTTATGTGGCAAAGATAACCCCACTGGAGATTAAGATGTAAGGCAAGATACAAGATACCGTACCTGGTTAGGAGGCGTCACTGGGAACGGACAAGGCGAGACGAGGAGGAAGCACGGGCAGCGTGCGCTGAAGCCTGCTACCAGTACAAGGAAGTTGGCATATGCCATGATGAGGACCTCACCACAACAACCAGCCAGCAGTAGGACAAGGACACTAACAGGCAAAACAGTACAAACGGCCTCGCACGAGACCGCTCCGCATCCTTTTCATAGCATACTGAGTAAAAAAGTCTAAGACAGTCCAGGTCCCACTCGAAATCGAGATCAAGATCAAGGCCAAGGTCTCACTCATGAGCCACTCGAAGGAGCGGCAGCACGCAGGTGAGCTTAGCAAGTGTGGTCTTCGGCACTGCCTCTCCAAGTAATGTTATAGGGTCCGCCTTAGAAAAGGAAATGATGCAGATAAAAAAAGCTAGAACTGATCACTAGAGAGAACCTAACGCTTGACGAAGAGATTAAGCAACTGAAAGAAGAAAATTCGAAGCTTCAGGTGGTGCGAACG